>CM014079.1:2080464-2116634 GCA_004119915.2 Collichthys lucidus
CCATCAATAGTTATCAATCACCATCAATAGTTATCAATCATCATCAATAGTTATCAATCATCATCAATAGTTAATAGTTATCAATCATTATCAATAGTTATCAATCACCATCAATAGTTATCAATCATCATCAATAGTTATCAATCACCATCAATAGTTATCAATCACCATCAATAGTTATCAATCACCATCAATAGTTATCAATCATCATCAATAGTTATCAATCACCATCAATAGTTATCAATCACCATCAATAGTTATCAATCACCATCAATAGTTATCAATCATCTCAATCATCATCAATAGTTATCAATCATCATCAATAGTTATCAATCATCATCAATAGTTATCAATCACCATCAATAGTTATCAATCACCATCAATAGTTATCAATCATCATCAATAGTTATCAATCATCATCAATAGTTATCAATCATCATCAATAGTTATCAATCACCATCAATAGTTATCAATCACCATCAATAGTTATCAATCACCATCAATAGTTATCAATCACCATCAATAGTTATCAATCACCATCAATAGTTATCAATCATCATCAATAGTTATCAATCACCATCAATAGTTATCAATCACCATCAATAGTTATCAATCACCATCAATAGTTATCAATCACCATCAATAGTTATCAATCATCATCAATAGTTATCAATCATCATCAATAGTTATCAATCACCATCAATAGTTATCAATCACCATCAATAGTTATCAATCACCATCAATAGTTATCAATCATCATCAATAGTTATCAATCACCATCAATAGTTATCAATCATCATCAATAGTTATCAATCACCATCAATAGTTATCAATCACCATCAATAGTTATCATCAATAGTTATCAATCACCATCAATAGTTATCAATCACCATCAATAGTTATCATCAATAGTTATCAATCACCATCAATAGTTATCAATCACCATCAATAGTTATCAATCACCATCAATAGTCAATAGTATTTGCTCTGTTCTTTTTAGTTGCTGTCGGACTTTCATGTTGTCCAACGTCGACGAGGTGTTGAAAGCCTGAACGAGCTGACCGAGTCCGAGCAGGTCGATTGGATGATCGGACGCAGGTGAGAGGGGAACCAGAGGCCACGCCCACAACACAGACAAACAGACACTACAGTGAAGTGACTGTGCTGCTGCAGTCATCCGTCCTCAGCTCAAAGTTTTCTGGAGGCTCCGGGATCATCAGGGTGGATCTTTACATTTCATGTCACATGAAGGTCGAAGCTGAATCGCTGCTCGGCTTCTTTAGCCTCCTTATCGCTCCGACTTTTAAATTTTGTGGCTCAATCTTTGGGTTGGACCGAACAAACATCTGCCAGGGACAATTCTGGTTTGGACGGGCGTGTCCTGGGGTCTGGGTGGTGGCAGCGGTCCGAGGTCAGTGACTCGAGCTCGGGATGTCAACAAACACGGAGACACGGAGCTGAACAAGAAGTACGTTAATATAAGACATGAAGTGGAGGTGTGGAGGCAACGACAAGCCCGCGTTCAAACTAATGCCAAATATATTGTAGCGATATCTCGGATCTGCGGAGGGTCTGTCAGCAATCTGACTCTCTCTGTACGTCCTGGGAGCTCTGCAGAAACGCCTTCAAAGTGTGGGTTTGTTCTTCAGAGCCCGCGGTGGCAGCATTTCTCCATCACATCTACATTTCACATAATGAAAAACTGCAGCGCCTCTGTTAGTTCATATGTGCCCAATGTGAGCAGAGGCAGGGGCTCTGGAGGATCAATAAACGCTCCGGCGTAGGATTCCCGCGCCTCTGGCTCATGCAGAGAGGAGATATATGAAAAGCACACAGAGAGAGAGGCTCTGCAGCAAAGCCTTCTGGGACTCTGTGTGTATTTAGTCTAGCTGCCGATGTCCTTCAGCGGTTTCGGTTCAAAGCGCGTCGAGTCTGAGCCAAAAGCAACTGTGAAACCAGCCCCTTGATCACAGCGGCGCTGCCTTTGATTGAATTTAGCATTCAGCGGCGTGTGAGGTAGAACCGGCGAGAGGTCGAGGTAGTCATGTCCAATTTCCCACTTCATGTGAGACTGTGTGGAGTGGACGGAGGCATCGCGGCGGCGAAAGGGACGAGGTGGACAGACAGAAGGAGGACGCAGACACAAAGGGTCACGTGGTCGGTACCTGCAGAGACAGACGAGGAGGAACTCCACCCGGAAACAACGTGAGCGGCGCCGCTGGTTTAATGCTAACTCCTCGACTCTGATCATAACGACACCTCACTGCTGGTTCTGAGGTCGTGCTCAGTCGGGCCAGGTCCGACCATTTTTACAGGGACTTCCTGTTTAAGTAGACTCTGTTGTACTGTCTCCGGTTCTGGCACAACACTGAGCTCACAGTCTGGACAGCCCAGCTAACAAACTGAGCTAACAGCAGCTAACAAACTGAGCTAACATGAGCTAACAGCAGCTAACAGACTGAGCTAACATGAGCTAACAGCAGCTAACAAACTGAGCTAACATGAGCTAACAGCAGCTAACAAACTGAGCTAACAGCAGCTAACAAACTGAGCTAACATGAGCTAACAGCAGCTAACAGACTGAGCTAACATGAGCTAACAGCAGCTAACAAACTGAGCTAACAGCAGCTAACAAACTGAGCTAACATGAGCTAACAGCAGCTAACAAACTGAGCTAACATGAGCTAACAGCAGCTAACAGACTGAGCTAACAGCAGCTAACAAACTGAGCTAACAGCAGCTTACAGACTGAGCTAACAGCAGCTAACACACTGAGCTAACAGCAGCTAACACACTGAGCTAACAGCAGCTAACAGACTGAGCTAACAGCAGCTAACAAACTGAGCTAACAGCAGCTTACAGACTGAGCTAACAGCAGCTAACACACTGAGCTAACAGCAGCTAACACACTGAGCTAACAGCAGCTAACACACTGTCAGTTGGTGGCAGTTTACTTCAGTGTCCTTCAGGAAACTCTGTAAATCACAGAGCTACAGTAAGACCTTGAGAACCTTGGGAAACCTTGAAGTGGTCAGTGTGAGCCTTGGAGCTGGTGCTGCTCATACACCTGAGCCTCCACCTGTGTGGCTCCACCGGTCTGACCTCTGAGCGTGCTCGGTGCAGCTCATCCCCGTGAAGTTTGTGATCTTCGTGTCGGGCTGCTGCGTCACTGATGGAGGGAATTAGCAGTGACCTTTGAGGAGGAGGAGTGGAAGGCCTGTCATTAGCAACGGTAGCAGGAAGACATTACCCCGCCTCAGTGACCTACACAGACACGGTTAGATAAGACATGAAGGATCGCCGCTCTGTCCCCCAGAGCAACGCCACAAATAATGTCTGCTCTGTCCTGCTGCGTGTCTCTGCTCGCTGTCTGACCACCAATCCGTTAGCTTTACCTGTCTGCTGTCTCACCTGTGTGTGCACAGTGTAACTATGTCCAGCTGTACTTGAGTATTTGTTTGATTACATTACTTCTGATCGAACAGCCAATCATCAGCCAGGTCCTCAGCAGCAGCTGATGTTACTGACTAGTCCTCTCACTAGTCTTCATCCTCTTCGCTGTCTTCTCCTCTGCCATTACATCCATAGAGGCTGCTGAGGCTTTGCTAACCGACAAGCTAACGTGACCCATGATGCTAACTTGTATGTGTTGTCCAGCTCCGGTTCTGGCACGACACTGGCTCTGAGCTCGCAGCCTGGCTAACGGACTGAGCTAACAGCAGTTTACAGCAGCAGTTTGTGAAACTGAAGAATTTGTTTCCAGAGCTGCTTCGATAAATCTTTTCCAGTTTTGAGTCATATGTTTCCGTCTCTCGCCGTGTCTCCACTCGGGGAGTAAACTCGGGCTTTGCATCAGCGAGCGGTTCACGCTCAGCAGCAACAGATGTAAACGTCGCATCAGGGAAGTGATGCAGGACAAGCGGGCCAACATGGAGCCTGACGGGGGGGGGCACTGCAATCATACCATCCAATGGCTCCTGACGCCCAGGGAGGAGACAGACACCCACCGTCTGCCTCTTCTCTATGTGTGAACGCTCCGTCGCCCGTCCTCTCCCCACCTCCCTCCTGATGAGGCTTCCTGAGGATAATTAGTCATTAGTCAGGTGAGAGAGGGAGACAGCGGGGGAGACAGCGGGGGAGACAGCGGGGGAGACATCCGCGATCTCAGGAGTCTCAGCTCGGCACCTGAGGACGCTAACGCTAACATGTGACGGAGCCACCTAATCTTTGTTCACGACGTTTTCTTCTTATGTAAGTGGTTTAGCTGCTGTTAGCTCAGTGGTTTAGCTGCTGTTAGCTCAGTGTGTTA
The DNA here is from genome assembly GCA_004119915.2 of Collichthys lucidus. Lineage (NCBI taxonomy): Eukaryota > Metazoa > Chordata > Actinopteri > Sciaenidae > Collichthys > Collichthys lucidus. The sequence goes on from CM014079.1 coordinate 2,084,774, forward strand.
GCTGCTGTTAGCTCAGTGGTTTAGCTGCTGTTAGCTCAGTGTGTTAGCTGCTGTTAGCTCAGTGTGTTAGCTGCTGTTAGCTCAGTGTGTTAGCTGCTGTTAGCTCAGTGTGTTAGCTGCTGTTAGTTAACGTTAGCTCAGTGTGTTAGCCAGGCTGCCTGGACTGTGATCTCAGAGCCAGTGTCGTGCCAGAACTGGAGCTGGACACTAAATAAGTTAGTGACCGTGGGTCATGTTAGCTGCTAAGCTCATTTAGAAAGCTACAAATACACAACACATCCACTCACAGCGTTAGCAAGCATCAAGCTAACGTTACGTTAGCTTTCACGTTAGCTTCGACTCGGACTCTGAGGTGTTGACGTTAGCTCAGTGTGTTAGCCAGGTGTTGACGTTAGCGGACTCTGTGTTGTTGTCCTCTCCGGTACAGGAAGTTAACCCGGTGGCGTGGAGCGTCACATGGTTCAGGCCTGACCCCGTCAGCTGACCCATTAGAGGCCGGCTCGGGCGGTCCCGGCGCGCGTCTCGTCCGTCCTCCTCCTCCCGTCCAGACAGCAGCAGACGCCTGTTGCCGTCTGCAGGCGGGCGACGCCACATCCTCTGTTTCCCATAAATCAGCAGGAGAAGCCCCGGCGCTGTCAGGACGCCGATCCTATCAGCAGGCAGACTGCTGCACAGGTGATGACGTGACGCTAAGTACGGCTGATGACCCCGCTGTATGACAGCGCTTCACAATTAGACACACCCATTCAACGCGGAGACAGCGGAGTGACGGAATAATAGCCGTGACTGTCACCGCAATTTATTGCATTATAATGGCACTGCCGGTGTGATATATGTAGTAGCAGACGTCTGTCCAGTGATCTGCATCAGGACTTCCTCCTCTGATCTCTGAGTATTTATTTAAAGCGTCTGATTCATTACAGCCTTCCGTCTTCATGTAGCGCCGCAGCCGGCCTGATTTACACTGACACTATCTGCAGCGTGTCAATGCGACAACAGCCCGAGGCGTCTGCAGTGAGGCTGAGCAGACGCTGGAGATGACAGCGTTCACGCCGGATCCTCAAAGCCTCTTTAACCCGAGCTGTCCATGTCCAGAGGACCACTGTCCACGGGCAGGAAGGTCACAGGTTCAATCCCAAACGTCTCACAGTGAACCTGTTTATATCAGCACGTGTGCCGCACACATCAGCCTAAATATATAAATAATATACGAACCAATGATGCAACCTCCGTGAAGTGCAGCCAAGAACTGCAGGTCCACCAAAATGTCCAACTTCACACTGGACGTCACAGAGACTACGTCCAGGTTTTAGACAGTCTGCGGGGACGTCACAGAGACTACGTCCAGGTTTTAGACAGTCTGCGGGGACGTCACGGAGACTACGTCCAGGTTTTAGACAGTCTGCGGGGACGTCACGGAGACTACGTCCAGGTTTTAGACAGTCTGCGGGGACGTCACGGAGACTACGTCCAGGTTTTAGACAGTCTGCAGGGACGTCACAGAGACTACGTCCAGGTTTTAGACAGTCTGCGGGGACATCACGGAGACTACGTCCAGGTTTTAGACAGTCTGCAGGGACGTCACAGAGACTACGTCGAGGTTTTAGACAGTCTGCGAGGACGTCACAGAGACTCAGGACTTTGTATAGAACACGTACATCTTGTAAGAGACCCGTCGGACTAAAAATAAAAGGAACTAAAAATAAAAAAAATCCTCCGTCACTTTAAGATTGTAGTGAAAGTCTCTGTGTCTGTTCTCCAGTTTGTTACCCGGGCTGTGAGCTGACAGCACCGGGGGAGTGTTAGAGTTTGGACCACCGGGAAGAAAAAGAAGAAGAAGAAGAAGAAGAAGAAGAAGAAGAAGAAGAAGAAGAGGTTTACAGCAGTCAGCAGCTTCTATGGACATGATGGCAGAGGAGAAGAGAGTGAAGAGGACGCTGACGGAGGAAGCTCAGAAGAGAAAAGGGTTTGGCTCACTGAGTCAGCTGTTCTCTCAGCTGTCACCTGTTCACGTGAACGTACAAATGTTCGAGACGTTTTGATTCACCGTTGATTTCTTTGTCGCGAGTCCGACGTCGGGCTGAAGAGGAGCAGCTCACTCCGCTCTGATGAATACAAATGGACTTCATCTGCTCCACCTGCACGGCGGGTGGAGGGCGGAGTGTGACACCGGCAGGCCCGGCTACACCACGGACACTAACGGAGCTAATCATTAGCTCAGAGCCGATCTATCAGCCGGCCGGTGTCTGCACATGATGGATGCTTTGCTACGTCCGACGGCAGCTCGCTCGAGCATGCAGACGGATAATCAGGACAGGAAGTGAGAGCATAGCTCATAATTAGCGTTATGATCCGCAGAGGGGCTCCGATGATTCATAAGCATTGATCACACACACGGGCTCAGAGACGGAGGGCGGCGTTACACTGAGGCTGCAGGTTTCAAAGACCTAAAGAGATCTAAAGCCTCCACCCGTCTGTGATGAAGCGAGAGCGGGCGGATGTTTGTGATTCACAGAAGAAGAGCTGAGTGAGACGGAGGGAGGCGAGGGTAAACACGCCAAACAAACCCCTTCCTGAGGCCTCGCTCGCTAATTTCCGCCGTTGTTGATTCTCTGTCTGAGGAGGGGTGGAGGTGGAGGTGGAGGTGGAGGTGGAGGTGGGTGGGTAATCCTTGGCCTTTTCATTGGCCTGTAATGATTCCGGCGCTGTGCGGCTAATAGGGCATTATCGGGGCCCCCGCCTGGCCGGACAGCTGATTAATGTCGGGGACAGAAGACACGGGGCCCGGCCGGGACCTGATGAAGGGCCGCTGCGATTGGATGGAGCAGGATGATGAACGAGCTACACCGGCTCCACCAGCCCACGCCCGTGTCTCATTAGTGCGCCCCGTGCTCTTTGGTGTTCAGCTAATGTAGCGCGTCGGCGCTCCGGCCCGGCGTTCGGCCGAGGAGGAGGAGATGACCTGTCGACTTCAGGAGCTCATTGAAGACCGCCGCCGTCACCACGGCAACCGCAAAAACACACACTTCACGCTAACAGTGTGTTATGTAGCGCTCGTCTCCTCTGCCATAGCAGCTGAAACACGAGCTAACGTAAGCTTAGAAACGGAGTCCGCTAAAAACAACAAGTCAAGCTAACGTTACCGCTTAACATTTGTTAGCCTGCTAGCTAACGTAGCTGAAAAACATCATCCAGACTCTCTGGCTAACGTTAGCTTGATGCTTGCTAACGGTATCGCTAGCAAAACCTGATCCGTGGTGCTAACTTATGTGTTGTCCAGCTCCAGTTCTGGCACGACACTGGCTCTGAGCTCACAGTCTGGGCAGCCCGGCTAACAAACTGAGCTAATATTAGCAGCCTCGGAGGTTGTAGGCGGCGTGTGTTCATGTCACGTGTGGCTCATGCTAAACATTTATGAGGATGTATTCTGTCCCATTTACTGCCACCAGATGTACACCCACGCCTCCTCCACCTCCCACCCTGCACCCACCCCATAAAAAGCCAATTACATCCCGGGCTATGGAGCTCATTGATACCTAATTGGATTATTGTTAAGGGCGCCGTCAGCCTCGTGTGACATCATCCGAGTGACACCAGAAGTGATTGGGGGCGTTGTCCCGGGCTTGAACCCGTGACCCCGGCCTGCATTGGAGGGGTCATAAAGCCGAGCAGCACCGGGTGGAGGAGGAGGGTGGAGGGCAACCTAGAGACCCTGAAGAATACTTTCACATTCAAATGAGGCAGAGCGCTCTGTCTGCTGCAACACCACCTCCCCCCTTCACCTCCAGCCACCACAACCTCCACACCCACATACTAGCACTATGAGCTAACCACAGTTAGCGCTTCACTACTTATCAGTCTTTACATCAAGTAATGGTAGCTAACGTTAGCAGTGAGCTAACATGAAGGGAAAAACTACTGTGATTAAGTTCATAACGTTAGCTAATGTTAGCTTTACACTCAAGCTAACTAAAGTAGCTAATGTTAGCTTTACACTCAAGCTAACTAAAGTAGCTAATGTTGGCTTTACACTCAAACTAACTTATGTAGCTAATGTTAGCAGTCAGCTCTGTTAGCTACATCCCAAAACTAGTGAAATATACCGCATTAGCTTATATTATCAGTTAGCTATGTTAGCCTTTTCCCAAAATGTGTAACGTTAGCAGTTAGCTACATTAGCTCTATCTCCAAAACGACTGGATCCTCAGTGTTAGCTGTATTAGCTTTGTTATATTAGCTTTAGAGCTACTGCATTGGTAATTAACTGCTGCTAACTAAATCTGCCATTAGCATGCTAACAGAACCGGGCTCAGCATCGAAGCTGGACCGGACCAGGTTGGAGCACAGGGACCAACAGGGAATAACGTCACAGTACCGAGGAGATTCACAGACTTTATGATGGAAACACTGATAAGTAGCAGCAGAGCTAAAGCTAATATAACAAAGCTAATGCAGCTAACACTGAGGATTGAAGCTAGTGCTAATGTAGCTAACTGCTAACAGAAGTTAATGACCTCGCTAGTTTTATCTGCTAACATAAGCTAATGTTGTAGCTATAGATATAGCTTAACTGCTAACATAAGCTATTTTAGTTAGCTTGGATGCAAAGCTAACATTAGTTAATGTTATGAACTGAAGTACATTAGTTTTATCCTCCATGTTAGCTCAGTGCTAACGTTACGGACAGCGGCTTGACTGTTTTTACGTTGACGCGATGCTAAAGACAGAGTAACGCAGTGAGCCTCAGATCGAGCCCTGCGGGACGCCGCACTCTGAGAACATGAGTCAGTGTTTGAAGGGTAAACGTGTAGCTCATGTCTCCAAGGAAACCCCCGCCTGCCCGTCCTCCGTCACTCGCTCCGCCCTCAGCAGCCCGGCATGGTGGGTGGCAGGGCGGCACAGTTGTTTAGGGATATACGACCCCATGGGGGGGTCAAAGGTTTATTAAAGAGCCTGTAAGTACTTGTTCAAAATAGAGCCCTGACCCATTACCCTCTGTTTCCCCACCCCCCACCTGCTCTGCACACACACACACACACACACACACACACACACACACACACACACACACACACACACACACACGCAGCTGGAAAACACGACGTCTTACACAACAAGTAGTTTCAAACCGAGCAATCTGATTGGTCAACTAGACATTTAGACACATGACATCACAGCTGACATCATCCCTGAAAATATGACTCCGCCATCTTCACATCCCGAATATAAAACATGGAAATAAATATGAATAAGACACTGAAGTCGAAATTAAATATTGATGTTATATAATAATTAATGCAGCACCTCTGCTCTACATGTGTGGTTCCCACCCTGTGTCGCATTTTTAATTTAATTCATTTGACTAAAAAGAGATAAAACAAATACAGATGAATCATAACATGAAGAATAAATGATGAATTTAAATGTTTTTTTTAAGATCAGACAGAATGAAACGGATTCAGATCATTACAGAAAGAATATAAACACGATGTTATATTTGTCGTATTAATCCAGCAACCGAGAAAATATAATAACAGATGAAGATCGAAATATATTTAAATATTCTAATATTACACTTAAATATAGTCGTTTAAACTCTGACAGCTGTCACATATAATATAATACACATAAATAATACAAAAACAATATATAGAAATAAATAAATCAAACACTCTGAACATTCTTTTGTTGCAGACTTTACAGAAAATGATTTTTATTTTATTTTCCTGACATATTATTATTTTTATTGTTAATATTTCTGACAGAAAACCACAAAATGTTCATCATGAACAGAAAGTCTCCGTCCTCTGACCATGTGTCTTTATTTTCATGTTTTTAGTTTTTTATATTTTTATGTTCAGACACGATCGCTCAGATCTCCGGCATGGAGTCGTATCAGCGAAGGTCAAGCTCGAGTCGAGTCGTGGATCATTGAATGTGACCTCCACCTCCGCCCGAACACCACCCAGCCTCCCTTTCCCATCCTGAGCAGCGTTTTGCTCTGCGAGTCTCTCCTGTGAAGCGTTGATGTCTAGACGTCTCCTCGGCCATGAAAGGCTCGGAGGCCTCGTCTCTCGCGCTCGTCCTCTCCACCCTTTGTCTCCTCGCTGTGTCCCTCCATCTTCCCCGCTGACTCGGGACAATTACCGGCCAGCGCCACTTCCTAAACGTGTTGTCGGGGGCCGAGCGATCAACCCCGTCACCCCCGTCGGGGGGCCCCCTGGCAGCCAGGGTCCGAGGGCGGGACCCCCGTGATCGACCATGCGGAGCCGCGACACAAGAGGACGGCTGGCTGGTCTCCGAGGCCGGGCGGATGCAGGTGTCAATCAAATATTCAGCTCATCTTTTTGGTGTTCAGACGTGAAATATATGAAATCTTTTTGCAGCTCCATGAATCCTGACCTGGATCCTGGTTCTGGCGCCGCCTCCTCGGGCTTATCACCATCTAATGACTACATCGGCACACCAGCGAGGGGGAGGTCCAGCAGTGTGTCTCCGTCTTTTCATGGCAGAGGGGCCTCCGGCACAAAGGGCCGTCCACAAAGGAGCCCTCTTATTCTCTCATTATTGACACCCGTAATTGTTTGTGCTGTCTGATAATGGCCCTCAAAGCCGCTCGGTATCAGCAGTAACCTTCTGTCTGGGCTGCGTGCTGCACCGGGTCGGGTCGGGGGGTTTGGATCCTGTAGCTGGATCTATCTCTGCGAGCTGGAAGCTCTCTGCATTCAGACCCTGCGGAGGTCATCGGGGAATCGCATTTCCATTTTGTTTATTAGCAGCTTTGTGTTTGTGCCGGAGACGCCATCTCGAATTCAGAACCACGGGCGCTCCGCGATATTGTTGTCTTATTAATTACGTGCGGGGGTGTAAGTACAAATCTCCTGATACGTCGAGGCACGCCGCTTTTATTATGAGAGGAAACGTTAGCCTTAATTAAACGACACACTTTTATTAGCACGCCGTGTAACGCGGCCTCCGCTGCTGTCAGCGCCGAGCGGCTGACTCGTGGTTCTGCCAGTCAACGGCCTTTAAAAGAACAACTGTCTAATCCCAGCTCAACCGGTGTAATTAGAGCCAACGCGCTCGTCATTAGTCAGACGTAAATTGCCCACTTACCCGACTTATAAATATTTGAGAGACACTTCTTATAAATTGTTTGAGTATTAAAAGAATTCGCCTGAAAGCAAATTAATAAGTTATTTATGAGCCGCGTTAATCAGTCAGTCAGTACGCTGCAGCGCCGCGCTCAACAGGCGCCACAGCAACAGACGACCAGGACGAACAACAGACGGACAAGGACGGACAACAGACGACCAAAACAAACAACAGACGACCAGGATGGACAACAGACGACCAAAACAAACAACAGACGACCAGGACGGACAACAGACGGACAACAGACGACCAGGACGGACAACAGATGACCAGGATGGACAACAGACGGACAACAGACGACCAGGACGAACAACAAACGACCAGGACGGACAACAGACGGGCAACAGACGACCAGGACGAACAACAAACGACCAGGACGGACAACAGACGATGAGGAGAGACAATCATCAGTCAGCTTACTGATGAGCGTGGATCGGAGCGGTGCTAACAGAACCGCTCCACCCGCTGTAAATACGGTGATGGGGTGATGATGGGCACCGAGCGGGTGGAGCGGCTGCTGAGGCGACAGTGGAGAGCTGGACAGGTCTATTTGTAGTGGCTGCCCTGAGGGAGGGGCTTTTCAACACCCCAACCAGGGGGCAGATAACCTGAGGGGGGCAACATGAGCTCCACCTAGTCTAGACGAGATTCAGCCGGCTGAAGCGAAGAGGAGCTGCTGTTAGCTCAGTCTGTTAGCCAGGCTGCCCAGACTGTGAGCTCAGAGCTGGTGTCGTGCTAGAACCGGAGCTGGGCAATACAGAAGTTATTATCGTAGGTCATGTTTTAGAGGTTGGTGAGAGCTTGGTGAAATAAAAGGCTGAAAGACAGATGTTGGTGACCTGGCTGATGTTGGTGACCTGGCTGATGTTGGTGACCTGGCTGATGTTGGTGACCTGGCTGATGTTGGTGACCTGGCTGATGCTGGTGACCTGGCTGATGCTGGTGACCTGGCTGATGTTGGTGATCTGGCTGATGCTGGTCATCTGGTTGATGCTGGTGACCTGGCTGATGTTGGTGACCTGGCTGATGTTGGTCATCTGGTTGATGTTGGTGACCTGGTTGATGTTGGTGACCTGGCTGATGTTGGTGACCTGGCTGATGTTGGTGACCTGGCTGATGTTGGTGACCTGGCTGATGTTGGTGACCTGGCTGATGCTGGTGACCTGGCTGATGCTGGTGACCTGGCTGATGTTGGTGACCTGGTTGATGTTGGTGACCTGGCTGATGTTGGTGACCTGGCTGATGTTGGTGACCTGGCTGATGCTGGTGACCTGGTTGATGTTGGTGACCTGGCTGATGTTGGTGATCTGGCTGATGCTGGTGACCTGGCTGATGCTGGTGATCTGGTTCATGTTGGTGACCTGGCTGATGTTGGTGACCTGGCTGATGTTGGTGACCTGGCTGATGTTGGTGACCTGGCTGATGTTGGTGACCTGGCTGATGCTGGTGATCTGGTTGATGTTGGTGATCTGGTTGATGTTGGTGATCTGGCTGATGTTGGTGACCTGGCTGATGTTGGTGATCTGGCTGATGTTGGTGACCTGGTTGATGCTGGTGATCTGGTTGATGTTGGTGACCTGGCTGATGTTGGTGACCTGGCTGATGTTGGTGACCTGGCTGATGTTGGTGACCTGGTTGATGCTGGTGATCTGGTTGATGTTGGTGACCTGGCTGATGTTGGTGACCTGGCTGATGTTGGTGATCTGGTTGATGTTGGTGACCTGGCTGATGTTGGTGATCTGGTTGATGTTGGTGACCTGGCTGATGTTGGTGATCTGGCTGATGTTGGTGACCTGGCTGATGTTGGTGACCTGGTTGATGTTGGTGACCTGGCTGATGTTGGTGACCTGGCTGATGTTGGTGATCTGGTTGATGTTGGTGACCTGGTTGATGTTGGTGACCTGGCTGATGTTGGTGACCTGGCTGATGTTGGTGATCTGGTTGATGTTGGTGACCTGGCTGATGTTGGTGATCTGGTTGATGTTGGTGACCTGGCTGATGTTGGTGACCTGGCTGATGTTGGTGACCTGGTTGATGTTGGTGACCTGGTTGATGTTGGTGACCTGGCTGATGTTGGTGATCTGGTTGATGTTGGTGACCTGGCTGATGTTGGTGACCTGGCTGATGTTGGTGATCTGGTTGATGTTGGTGACCTGGCTGATGTTGGTGACCTGGCTGATGTTGGTGATCTGGTTGATGTTGGTGACCTGGCTGATGTGGTGACCTGGCTGATGTGGTGACCTGGCTGATGTTGGTGACCTGGCTGATGTTGGTGATCTGGTTGATGCTGGTGATCTGGTTGATGTTGGTGACCTGGCTGATGTTGGTGACCTGGTTGATGTTGGTGACCTGGCTGATGCTGGTGATCTGGTTGATGTTGGTGACCTGGCTGATGTTGGTGACCTGGCTGATGTTGGTGACCTGGCTGATGTTGGTGACCTGGCTGATGTTGGTGATCTGGCTGATGCTGGTGACCTGGCTGATGTTGGTGACCTGGCTGATGTTGGTGACCTGGTTGATGTTGGTGACCTGGCTGATGTTGGTGACCTGGTTGATGTTGGTGACCTGGCTGATGTTGGTGACCTGGCTGATGCTGGTGACCTGGTTGATGTTGGTGATCTGGCTGATGTTGGTGACCTGGCTGATGTTGGTGACCTGGCTGATGCTGGTGACCTGGCTGATGTTGGTGACCTGGTTGATGTTGGTGACCTGGCTGATGTTGGTGACCTGGCTGATGTTGGTGACCTGGCTGATGTTGGTGACCTGGCTGATGTTGGTGACCTGGCTGATGTTGGTGACCTGGCTGATGCTGGTGACCTGGCTGATGTTGGTGACCTGGCTGATGACCTGGCTGATGTTGGTGACCTGGCTGATGTTGGTGACCTGGCTGATGCTGGTGACCTGGCTGATGTTGGTGACCTGGCTGATGTTGGTGACCTGGCTGATGCTGGTGACCTGGCTGATGTTGGTGACCTGGCTGATGTTGGTGACCTGGCTGATGACCTGGCTGATGTTGGTGACCTGGCTGATGTTGGTGACCTGGCTGATGCTGGTGACCTGGCTGATGTTGGTGACCTGGCTGATGACCTGGCTGATGTTGGTGACCTGGCTGATGTTGGTGACCTGGCTGATGTTGGTGACCTGGCTGATGTTGGTGACCTGGCTGATGTTGGTGACCTGGCTGATGTTGGTGACCTGGCTGATGTTGGTGACCTGGCTGATGTTGGTGACCTGGCTGATGTTGGTGACCTGGCTGAGCCTTTTCGTTGCTTTAATTTGCACGTTTTGTGGCTGACGTGTCAGAAATGTGGAGTTAGTCAGCTGACCTCGAGGTTGGTGCAGGTAGCCCACCCACCATCAGACCCTGACCCTCGCTGCATTCCTCACTCTCTCTGTCAGGACACAAGTGTTTGTACTGACCACCTACATGTGTGTGTGTGTGTGTGTGTGTGTGCTGTTGTTTTAATCTGCATGTTTTCATCTCTGAACCACGAGCAGCAGTCAGAGTAATCTGAGTACAGCGTGTAAGCCGATAACTGTCCACACATATGAAGCAGAAACTTTCTCTGACGGCACTTCAAACCGAGTCCTGCAGACCGGGCGGCTCGTCTTACAGCTGCGGACACTCTGTAACTCATTCAGGGCGTCGACGCTGATGAAACCAGCTCCTGTTTCATGACCATCATCTCTAAACGGAGACAGCTGGCCCAGGATCTGACCGACAGCTTCTGCCTTAACGTGGCAACAAGAACCAGCCAGAGAGGAAAGTCCAGTTACAGTGATTATATATTTATAATTATTATATATGTACATTTATTATATATTTATTATATATTTACATTTATATTTATTATATATTTATTATACATTTACATTTATTATATATTTATTATACATTTACATTTATATTTATTATATATTTACATTTAAACCCGGCAAGAAAACCACCTCGGTAGGCTGCCGTGTTCACTGTTAGACTGGACACTGCTGGTTCAGAGGTTCTGTCTCTGTGTTCACTGTTAGACTGGACACTGCCGGTTCAGAGGTTCTGTCGCTGTGTTCACTGTTAGACTGGACACTGCCGGTTCAGAGGTTCTGTCTCTGTGTTCACTGTTAGACTGGACACTGCCGGTTCAGAGGTTCTGTCGCTATGTTCACTGTTAGACTGGACACTGCCGGTTCAGAGGTTCTGTCGCTGTGTTCACTGTTAGACTGGACACTGCTGGTTCAGAGGTTCTGTCGCTGTGTTCACTGTTAGACTGGACACTGCTGGTTCAGAGGTTCTGTCGCTGTGTTCACTGTTAGACTGGACACTGCCGGTTCAGAGGTTCTGTCACTGTGTTCACTGTTAGACTGGACTCTGCCGGTTCAGAGGTTCTGTCTCTGTGTTCACTGTTAGACTGGACACTGCCGGTTCAGAGGTTCTGTCTCTGTGTTCACTGTTAGACTGGACACTGCCGGTTCAGAGGTTCTGTCTCTGTGTTCACTGTTAGACTGGACACTGCCGGTTCAGAGGTTCTGTCGCTGTGTTCATTGTTAGACTGGACACTGCCGGTTCAGAGGTTCTGTCGCTGTGTTCATTGTTAGACTGGACACTGCTGGTTCAGAGGTTCTGTCGCTGTGCTCACTGTTAGACTGGACACTGCCGGTTCAGAGGTTCTGTTCAGTCTTCTTCCTTGATTATAAATGATTCATTCCTTCTGTGTGAAGCCGCCTCGTACAGACATAGTCCGGTTTAATAACGCTCAGGTCTGCTGTACATCAGCCTCACTTGTCAGATACACGATGAAGGAGATCGGTGTTGTTGACAGGTGTGCAGCAGGATGGAGGCAGGACACAAACAGATAAATGGAACGCTGCTGCATGAAACCTGTTAGTTGAAATCAAATAACATGTTCAGTCATTAGCACAGACATAGAGGAGGAAGAAGAGGAGGAGGAGGAGGAGGAGGAGGAGGAGGAGGCCGTGAAGAGGTTCAGAGCAGGGAGCCTAATTTAAGACAGGCCAGAGGCCGGCTGTCCAGCTGCTGCTGCGATGGTGTGGCCAGGCAGTGAAGAGTAAACACACATTCCTACCATAGGAATGTGTGTGTGTGTGTGTGTGTGTGTGTTATACGTATATAAACTGACAACATGAGACACAAAAATCGATGATGAAATATTCTGTTCTGTCAGACGATTCCTTCAACACGAGCGCTGCAGTGTAACACGGACGGGTTCAGAGTTCCCGGGGCCCCATAAAGGCCCCCGACCCTCTGTTTGCAGCACACACACTCACAGGTGTGCACAGCAGTGGTGGTAAGGTTTCTCTAACACACCAACATGCACACACAGGCTGGACATTCCTCACATTTCCCCCCAGCAGCCTGCAGAGTGTCCGCAGAGCTGCTGACCCCGATCACTCGCCGTCCGAACCTCCCACAGACCGGACAGGTGGCAGAGAGCGAGCTGAGGGGAGCTCGACCGTTTAAACCGGACTATGCGACCCCATGACCACTCGGCTTCAGACCCTTGACCCCGCCACCGACCTCCGAGGCACCTGCGCAAGCTGCTCCACGATATGTGGACAACCTGTTGCCATGCACCATCGAGCCCGATGCCAGCACACGTTCACGCTGCAGATTAAAGATCAGCTGATAGAAACGTGTCGCTGTTTGATCGATGACACTGTCCCAGAGGGAAGAAGCAGAAGCACACCGACACTATAGATCTGCAGATACACACATGCCCTGACACGCATGTTCTCAGCCATGTATCATACGTCTCACTGTAACTTACAGCAGCTCAACTCTAACAAAACACAGCGCCGTGTCTTCAGTCTGTGCTCTGTCTCTTTGTTTCCTGTCAGCAGGTGACGTCCTCCAATGTCCACGTGTCAAACATGGAGTTTACTGTCACAAAATAAAAAGAATATTCAGATCTGGGAAGCTGAAATCAGAACTCGTACAAACAATGCTCTGCATGGCGGAGCCTGTTTTAAACACTGAGCAGGTTGATTGGATGATATCTGACAGGAAACACTTCGAATGAAGCAACGTGCTGCTGGCGAGACGTCAGGTGGATTTCTGTCTGCGCAGCAGCAGTTTGTCTGTTTGTCAAACTGAAGTGTCCGTCCTGTATTTCCAGCAGGTTGGACACCAGAGCTCTCTGGGAAACAGGAGGCGGTTAAAGGGCAGGTCACCGAGCCACAACACTGACCCCGTTAAAGAGTCCACCTGCAGCCTGTTGGTTCAGCAGCACACACAGTTTTTACACCAGTCACGGAGACTACGGCCAGGTTTTAGACAGTCTACAGGGACGTCACAGAGACTACGTCCAGGTTTTAGACAGTCTGCAGGGACGTCACGGAGACTACGTCCAGGTTTTAGACAGTCTGCGGGGACGTCACAGAGACTACGTCCAGGTTTTAGACAGTCTGCGGGGACGTCACAGAGACTACGTCCAGGTTTTAGACAGTCTGCGGGGACGTCACAGAGACTACGTCTAGGTTTTAGACAGTCTGTGGGGACGTCTCAGAGACTACGTCCAGGTTTTAGACAGTCTGTGGGGACGTCACGGAGACTACGTCCAGGTTTTAGACAGTCTGGGGGACGTCACAGAGACTACGTCTAGGTTTTAGACAGTCTGTGGGGACGTCTCAGAGACTATGTCCAGGTTTTAGACAGTCTGTGGGGACGTCACGGAGACTACGTCCAGGTTTTAGACAGTCTGGGGGACGTCACAGAGACTACGTCCAGGTTTTAGACAGTCTGCGGGGACGTCACAGAGACTACGTCCAGGTTTTAGACAGTCTGCGGGGCGTCACGGAGACTACGTCCAGGTTTTAGACAGTCTGCGGGGACGTCACGGAGACTACGTCCAGGTTTTAGACAGTCTGCGGGGACGTCACGGAGACTACGTCCAGGTTTTAGACAATCTGCGGGGACGTCACGGAGACTACGTCCAGGTTTTAGACAGTCTGCGGGGACGTCACGGAGACTACGTCCAGGTTTTAGACAGTCTGCGGGGACGTCACGGAGACTAAGTCCAGGTTTTAGACAGTCTGCGGGGACGTCACGGAGACTACGTCCAGGTTTTAGACAGTCTGCGGGGACGTCACGGAGACTACGTCCAGGTTTTAGACAATCTGCGGGGACGTCACGGAGACTACGTCCAGGTTTTAGACAGTCTGCGGGGACGTCACGGAGACTACGTCCAGGTTTTAGACAGTCTGCGGGGACGTCACGGAGACTACGTCCAGGTTTTAGACAATCTGCGGGGACGTCACGGAGACTACGTCCAGGTTTTAGACAGTCTGCGGGGACGTCACGGAGACTACGTCCAGGTTTTAGACAGTCTGCGGGGACGTCACAGAGACTATGTCCAGGTTTTAGACAGTCTGCGGGGACGTCTCAGAGACTACGTCCAGGTTTTAGACAGTCTGCGGGGACGTCACAGAGACTATGTCCAGGTTTTAGACAGTCTGCGGGGACGTCACAGACGTCTTTCCTTTAATCTGTCCCCTGTCTGTAAATAAACAAAGTCTTCAAGGTCAAACAGACGCTGTCTTTTGTCCTCGGAGACGTTTGCTGAGATGTGATGATGCAGACTCAACACTGCAGCATGACGAATCTAAAAAATTACCCCGCGGGCTCTTTCCTTTTGTTTTGACTCCAACTTACAGTCGTGTGTTTTTTTGAATATCAAGTCGCAGATCCGCGATGCATAAATTCATCGCACATTCACCAGAGAGGGCGGCGACGGCGTGCTGAGGAGACGGGGGCCTTGGATTCCAGGAGGCCATCAGGACCCCCGCTGTGTTTCTCATCCAAACTCATTTGGATGTGTGACTGGGAACGAATCAAGGAGAATTACTTCTACTCAGCCGAAAAGCTATCTCACACACACACACACACACACACACACACACACACACACACTGCGAGTTAAAGGATGATTTCAGCCTTGTCTTTCATGGATCTTCTTCCAGGTTAAACTCCAACTTTTTCGTCTCTAAACATTCGTTTTCAGCCACGAACGTCAGAATAATTATCTGTCGTTAGCATCAGAGGAATAATTTATCAGAGCTGGAAGCTTCTATCGGGTTGAACTACGCCTGAAATCGACCCACGAGGAGCATCGAGGATTTTTTGGCTGATGCCAAAAACAAAAGGTCGTGAACTTTAGTGACCTTTGGAGTCCAAATAAATTTAAGAAGGTCAGACTGGAAGTTCAGACAAACATCAAGACACGTCGAATCAGGTTCAATCAACTCTCTGTGATTTACAGAGTTTATGATGGACAGTGAAGTAAACTGCTGACAGCTGTAGCTGCTGTTAGCTCATGTTAGCTCAGTCTGTTAGCTGCTGTTAGCTCAGTCTGTTAGCTCATGTTAGCTTAGTCTGTTAGCTGCTGTTAGCTCATGTTAGCTCAGTTTGTTAGCCGGGCTGTGAGCTCAGAGCACTGGGGGGAGTGTTAGGGTTTGTACCACAGGAGGTTTGAACCACCAGGAAGAAGAAGAAGAAAAAGAAGAAGAAGAAGAAGAAGAGGTTTACAGAGGAATGCTGAGGGGGAGCGGAGCCGGTGTTGTGCCAGAACAGGAGCTGGGCAGTAAATAAGTCAGTATCATGGGTCACATTAGCTGCTAAACTCATTTAGCGAGTATAACACATCCACTCAGTGGTTTTACAGTATAACTGACGTGCTGCAGTAGCGTTAGCTCTGAACTCTGCGTCGGCCGTTTGCTGACTCCATTTCTAAGCTAACGTTAGCTCGTGTTGCACACTGTCCGTTAGCAAAGGCTCAGCAGCCTCTATGGACGTAATGGCAGAGGAGGAGAGAGTGAAGAGGACGCTGACGGAGGAAACTGATCATTTAATAACTCATTTAACAGCTTGTTTGTTGACCCCCACGTCACCAGAAAAACGGATAACGCATAAAGACACTAAATAGGTAACAAAAACTAGTCTGTGAATATGTTGAGGTTTTAAATCTTGTAACATTACCATGTTAAACTGTCTGCAGGGAGGACGGCTGAACTAAAGGTGCGGGAACACTGGATGAATGAAGTGAACAGGAAATGACCTAACACCTGGTGACACACCTCCGTGTCCCCACATTAATGTGTTCACCTGATGATGCCCATTCCTTCCCCAGTGACTGACAGGCTGCAGTCGGCTGTAACAGCTATGCATGAAGGGCCTCTGGGATAAGAGGGCGTTTTCTTCCCGACACAAGAATTACACACCTCGTGTTCAAACCGGAGGCTTCAGCTCTTCAGTCGTCTTCAGCCTGCGGCGTCTCTCCAGGCTCCGCTCAGCGGTTTGTGAATTCTTCATCCGGCTCCAGGTGTCACATCCTCGGCCACATGCTCGGGCACGGACCCGCCCTGCAGAGGCCCGTGGACACAGCCATGTTGTCACGCTCTCATTTTGATGTCACGCCACATGTCAGTCACTCAGCGCCGAGCTCGGAGGCCAGCACTTACCTGCCTTTCACACACCTGCCACAAAGTGAGCAGGCGAAGCTTCAGGCGCTCAGCCGATGACGTGGTTTCACCGCAGAGTGTCGGAAAATACAGTGAACCTCGCAGCCACCTATCAGGTAACAAGATGAAAGTTACATTTACACCTTTGTGTCAGAGACTGTGATTGGTCAGTTTGTGTCTACAGGTTTCTGAATTAGTGCAGATTAAAACAGTAAAACTTCATGTACGAAGAGCATGAAAGTTTGAGTTCGGAGGTTAATGGACGAGTCAAACATACGATTACTGATGACATGTTGAAACTTTACGTCTTATTACTTTACGTTTTGTTACTTTATGTTTTGTTACTTTACGTATCTTGTTACTTTATGTTTTGTTACTTTACGTCTTTCTACTTTACGTCTTGTTACTTTACGTATCTTATTACTTTATGTCTTATTACTTTACGTCTTGTTACTTTACGTCTTGTTACTTTACGTCTTATTACTTTACGTCTTGTTACTTTACGTTTTGTTACTTTACGTCTTATTACTTTACGTTTTGTTACTTTATGTTTTGTTACTTTACGTATCTTGTTACTTTATGTTTTGTTACTTTACGTATCTTATTACTTTATGTTTTGTTACTTTACGTATCTTATTACTTTACGTCTTATTACTTTACGTATCTTATTACTTTACGTCTTATTACTTTACGTATCTTATTACTTTACGTCTTATTACTTTACGTTTTGTTATTTTACGTTTTGTTACTTTATGTTTTGTTACTTTACGTCTTTCTACTTTACGTCTTTATACTTTACGTCTTGTTACTTTACGTCTTATTACTTTACGTCTTATTACTTTACGTTTTGTTACTTTACGTCTTATTACTTTACGTTTTGTTACTTTACGTCTTGTTACTTTACATCTTGTTACTTTACAGTTTTGTTTTTCAAGTCAACCCAGACATTTCATATAATTTGTTGCTAACTTTACCACAGGGCCCTGCAGGATCAATATTTTCTGAGGTGGTACATGGTGTGAAATAAGACACTGATGTAAATCTTTCTGTGGTTATCTGAGCCAGGACTCCCGTTAAACCTCCCGCGTCCACCATAAATCTGACTCCAGCTATGCTGCTGGTCTGAAAGACTGTTCAGATCACCTAAAGGTCCTACACCAGTTCTAGCTAAATATATGTCATATTACACTGTATCACATTACATTATATTATGTTGCCTTACTTCACGTTACGTTCCTTGTAACTACGTGTTGGCTGTAGCACTCCCTTTACCATCGTGTGTGTTGCATTAGACACCTTCTCCAAAACACGGCTGCGATGATGGGAACACACTGTTGCGTGAGTGTCAATAAAAACACGACTGTAATTTTTCACTGAGAAACAAACATGCGCTGACCCTCGACTTCCTCCTCCACTCCCCAGCTCATTAAGGCTGCGGCTGAGTGCGGCCGGCTAATTGAGTGAATTGTCTAACAGTGGACAGTGTGTGTGTTACGTGTGTGTGTGTGTGTGTGTTATGTTGTTACGAAGCCCGGCTCCTGACAGACCCAGCCTGGGCCCTCAGTGCCTCGATAACGAGCTGTATGCCTGACAGGTGTGTCGAGATTAGGGGGCGGGCTGTTCCCGTGCACCCCCTCCTCTCCTCCATCACCTCCACCATCATCCCGTCCTCGTACAGTAAACATCCCCATCCGCCCGCCTGCCCGCTCTGGGGAGCCAAAGGAGAGAGCATGTTTGACATAATTAATTGGCTCTTTCTATAAAGTGAGTCAAAAGAGATGAAAAGGGTTATCGGGCTGAAATAATTAATTTGGAACTAAATTCGCTGACAGTTTGCTTCTCTCAACAATTCACCTTTTTTTCCGCTCTTGAATGACGAAGCGCCTGATACCGGCTGGCCCGAACACGAGCGCAGAGCTTTAATGAAATATTAAAAAGGAATTTAATTAATTTGAACCTGCAGAAGAAGAAGAAGGTCCTTGCTCTTATACATTTTCGTAGATTATTGCCTTTCATTATGAGGCTAATGTAGCAGGCATTTTATTCCAATTAATTTGAAATGAAAGAGGAAATTATGTGGATTAATAATGGCGGGGGTGGTTACACACATCTCCTCAATTACCATCCGCACAGTGCCCTATCCATATCTTACCATCACAGTAATTAACGGCTTTCTGCAGGACTATTATAGCCGTCGCTGAAAAGAGTTTGCCCAGGCAGGAGGAGCGTCGCTGGGATCATTCACAGGCCGTGACTGGGATCAGGCCGTGTGCTGATTTTAATCGTTTCTGTGATTTGTACGTTGAATCAATTCGCCCAAATATTCCCCTTCAATCAGGTTTTTGTTCCTTCTGCCGTTTAACGACTGTTTTGAGTTTATTGCGTGTTTCGTGTTTCCGTAATGTGTGAATGCACGTGAGAGGAGGAGGAGGAGGAGGAGGTGCTGAGCTCGTGGTTGCTGCTATCACCATTAGTGCTAATTATGTTCTTTGTTGAATGGACAAAGGAGGAGTAATTGAATCCATCAGTGTCTCTGCTCAGCACTCGATTTAAACCTGCATGGTCCAATAATGAAGAAGGAGTCTGTCCTCCAGTTTACAGTTTCCGATATGTGCAACAAAAAAATAATAAAAAATTAAGTTCAAGTTCAGTTTAAGTGAGATAGCTGCACAAATTGTTTAATTAAATATTATAGGTCAATATTTAAGGTGCTCTGAAGCTCTGGCAGTGACGTTACGTGTCTCTGAAACATCCGCGATGTTGAGCTGGATTCATGGATTGATCAGCGTGGTCCGGATCTTTTTCTAAAGTTAAAATAGTTTTAAAAAATTCATCCTTATTTGTTATTTTAAATATTGAACTACAGGCCTCGCTGATTGTTTCGTCTCGTCACCTTCAGATTTTTCCGTATGGAGTCCCTCAGGGCTCAGTATCGGGTTTTCAGACGGTTCTTCAATCTTAATTTCTTTATTTTCACTCCCTTTAAAAGATAATTAACAACCCGCCTGACAGATGAACTAATTTTTTTATTTCCCAAGTTATAAAATTGTTTTGTATTGCCACATTTTTAACGGTTCTTTAGTTTGAACATTTTTGCTAAAATAACATTCAGAGTGTTTGAATTATTTCTCTTTCTATAGCTGCTGCTTATAATAGTTGGTCAATACCAAATATCTTTAAAGTTTGTCTGAAATTGTATTTAAAGGAAACACTTAGCTATTTTTTTTAATACAATTCTATAACTTTTAATATTTATTTATCTATAACCTCAATATTTTTAATAGATTTTAACCAAACGCACCACAAACATGAAGCTGTGTCAATATTAATGTGTTTTTTACTTCCACCCTCAGTCACTGATCTATTACAAGTTTAATTTAAAAATTAAAAATGAATTTGATATAAACATACTAAATAAGCGTTATCATTATTAGCAGTGGTAACAAAATAATCTCCATCTTCACACCTTTAAAATAAGCGTGTGATAAAATGCCTCGCCGTCGCACCAACAGCAGCCTGATAAACAAATTTATCATCTGAATGAGCGGCCACGGTGCGCCGCCCTCCCCGGAGAGCCCGGCCAGCCTTCTTTTGTGGTAATCTCAGCCCAGCCTGCTGCCTCTCCGCCCCCCTCGGTGCTTTCAGGGGGCCCCTGGAAGGATCTGGGTCCAGTGAAGCAGCACTCCACTGGGGACCCACCCTAACATCCTGCACCCTCTCCCTCTGGAGAGCTCGCATGTAATTGTCACTGGATGCTCGTTAAAGGATCCAATTAATCAGAATGGATTGGCCATTACAGGTCAGCAGGCAGGGCACCCTAAAACAGTTGGCCTTTAGTTCATCTCATATGAAGACTCGCTGTACCATGACTCCATAATGTCCCCTTGATGTGCCATTAACATTTATTACTCCAGAGGAGATGTAGGGCCACGGCAGCATGTAAAGTGTCTGTATGGGTGGAGGAGCTACGCCTGCAGCTCGCTGAATAAGCAGGCCTTTATTTTGAAATTTGAACTCACTTTTTCATCCTTTTCTTTGACGTGGTGGTAACTATGCTCAGCTGTACTCGAGTATTTGTTCTGATTACATTACTTCTGATCAAAAACTAGCAAGTCGACAACTTTGCCAACAGCCAATCATCAGCCAGGTCACCAGCAGCAGCTAATACTGCTAGCTAACGTTACCTTTGAAACGGAGTCCGCTAACGTCAATAAACACCCGACACAACAGAGACAAAGATAACGTTACAGCAAAACCTGCGACAATTCAGCAGCTGACGTGACCCATGATACTCACCTACATATTGCCCAGCTCAGGTTCTGGCGCCACGTCTCTTCACGTTAGCCCTGTGCTTCACGTTAGCTCTGTGCTTCACGTTAGCCTTGTGCTTCACGTTAGCCCTGTGCTTCACGTTAGCTCTGTGCTTCACGTTAGCTCTGTGCTTCACGTTAGCCTCACGTTAGCTTTGTGCTTCACGTTAGCCTCACGTTAGCTCTGTGCTTCACGTTAGCTCTGTGCTTCACGTTAGCCTTGTGCTTCACGTTAGCCCTGTGCTTCACGTTAGCTCTGTGCTTCACGTACGTTAGCCCTGTGCTTCACGTTAGCCCTGTGCTTCACGTTAGCCCTGTGCTTCACGTTAGCTCTGTGCTTCACGTATGTTAGCCTTGTGCTTCACGTTAGCTCTGTGCTTCACGTATGTTAGCCTTGTGCTTCGCGTTAGCCTTGTGCTTCACGTTAGCCCTGTGCTTCACGTTAGCCCTGTGCTTCACGTTAGCCCTGTGCTTCACGTATGTAAGCCCTGTGCTTCACGTATGTTAGCCCTGTGCTTCACGTTAGCCTTGTGCTTCACGTTAGCCCTGTGCTTCACGTTAGCTTTGTGCTTCACGTTAGCCCTGTGCTTCACGTATCTTAGCCCTGTGCTTCACGTTAGCCCTGTGCTTCACGTTAGCCTCACGTTAGCCCTGTGCTTCACGTTAGCCCTGTGCTTCACGTTAGCCTCGCGTTAGCCCTGTGCTTCACGTTAGCCCTGTGCTTCATGTATGTTAGCCCTGTGCTTCACGTTAGCCCTGTGCGTCACGTTAGCCCTGTGCTTCACGTTAGCCCTGTGCTTCACGTATGTTAGCCCTGTGCTTCACGTATGTTAGCTCTGTGCTTCACGTATGTTAGCCCTGTGCTTCACGTATGTTAGCCCTGTGCTTCACGTATGTTAGCTCTGTGCTTCACGTATGTTAGCCCTGTGCTTCACGTTAGCCCTGTGCTTCACGTATGTTAGCCCTGTGCTTCACGTTAGCCCTGTGCTTCACGTATGTTAGCCCTGTGCTTCACGTTAGCCCTGTGCTTCACGTTAGCCCTGTGCTTCACGTATGTTAGCCCTGTGCTTCACGTATGTTAGCCCTGTGCTTCACGTTAGCCCTGTGCTTCACAGTCACCGTCTGGTTCACGGTGTCGGCCCGGTGAGGCGCTCCATCTTCGCCTCTGACACCGCAGCAGTGATTTAACCTCTTTGATAGCAGCTACTGTGAAGCAGATGCTCGCTCTGCGCCCGCAGAGTTCAGCCTCGCTCCTGTTTGTTGAGATTTTTGAAACTTTCTCGCACGTCTGCTGCCTTGTAACTAAAATATAAGTCAGGGTAGCGTGTTGGACTCATCATGTGAAGGGGAAGAAGCGGCTTGTACTGCGAGTCGAGGCTCCCAGCGGACACGTTAGCTCTCTTCCTGTGTGTTCGTCGACCACACGGGGGAAAGAGGCTCCAGGGACGGCGGCGGTACAGACTACAGTCTTCTTCTTCTTCACACTTTAAATCGCTTCTCTCTGCCTGCTCAGCAAAATTAGAAGCAGAACTTTGTCTGGAGAGGAGGTGGAGAGACAGATGGAGCGTCTGAAAGGTGGAGGGATGGAGCGAGACGAGTGATAAGCTGATGAAGAGCACTTTCTAGTGGTGCGACGGAGGACTACCATGTCGAGGTCGGGTCACCCCCAGTGAGAGGAGGAGGACCTGGAGGTGATTATTTCAGGACTCAGGCTGCCTGGAAACAAATCCAGTCAAATTCATTTCAGTTCATTTTTACAAGGACAGAGCAAAAAAAAAAAAAAAAAGCTAATTTACACCTGGGCAGGTAGAAAAGAACCACAACACAATATAAATTATACTTACAAAAAAGAAATACATCGGTGGAGATGAGGCTGGTTTGAAACAAACATTCCCATTACGTCCATAGAGTAGTCTCAACACAGGCTAACGTAACCGGAGAGGAGTCCGTTAACGTTAACAAGCGACCGACACCCGCTACAACACAGTCTGAAATCAAAGCTAACATCGCTTCAAACATGTCAGACAGAAACGTTACCTAGCAGTTCATCATCGTGTCTTACCGCTTGAAGGTTTCTTTGTCGGCCAGTTTTTTTACCGTTAGCTTGATGGCTAACGGTAAAATGAGTTCAGGCATACATAAAAATAAAATAAATAAATAAATTGAGAAGCTAGCTGTATTTTAGCTGTTAATTTAATATTAGACGGGTGGTGTCTCATTTAAACTATTTAACAAAAAAGCAAATTTGAACCAAAATATCAAATAAATAAATAAATAAATAAAACTAAAAACTAGCTTCACATTTACACGTTGATAAAAACACAGAGCTGATAATAAAACAGTAAATTTGTTGTGTTTTGTTACAGTGATAACTCTTCATGATTTTACATCCTAACATCGCGTCTCCGTATGTGGGACATCAACATTTATGTGTTTAATTACTGTCAGCGCCTGTTTCAGACTTGTAGGAGCAATAAGTCATCTTGTAGTTGAGTTCAGACTGCGTGGACGTGAACCGGCCTCTGTTCCTTCATCCATTTTAATTATTTAAATATAAATTATATGACTGATCTCAGGAACGTCGATCCTGATCCATAATGCATCAGAAACAACTGTGTGCCTTCGCCGCCGGCCTCGCCGCTCCCCGAGGAGCCCCGAGGTGCAGAGAGAAGATAAATTATCAATCCCACAGTTGCTCATTGTGCTTTTAGCACGGCGAGAGGCCGCATAGCGCACCGTCCACGTCATCCCCGGCAGGTCCTGGCTGTGAAATCCTCTATTTGCGGCGCCAGTGTGCGGATAATATGTATGTAACCGATGTCCTGGTGATGAGTGGCTCAGCCGTCCTGCTCCGAGAATAGAGCCGTGTCACCGTGTCGCATTGTTAAGGACAGACGGTTTCTTATGTGGGATTATGTTTTAAACTGCAGTCTGGAGGGTTATCGCGTATGCTCGGGAAAAAAATGTGTATTTATTTCAAAAGGACGTAACTTTGAGATTGTGGAAAAATTTTAATCAAGGTGGCAACTAAAGTACAGCAACTGTAACTGTTTAAAAATGTGTTTAAGTTCAAAATATAACTGATTAATTTTAATAGTTACATTTGTTGCTACAGTGCCACAGTTGGCGCATTTTAAAATAATTTGTGTTTTGCAAATAGAACAAAACAGAAACAAAAAGGAAATAAAAACCTGTTTGTAAGAGAAACATATTTTGCTCGTGTGTCTTTAAATATTTTTAAAGATGAGATTTAAAACTCAAACATTTTTCTGTTTTTTCAGAGTGACGGGGTGACTTTGGTGCCACATTGATCCGCGCTGATTGATTTGTTGCCGCTGGTTTAAGGTTATTTGACACGGCGGCGTTAATGAGTCGAACAGAAGTAGCATGCAGAATCAACATGTCGACCATTTTGCAGTCTTTGGCTTCGAGTCACTCAGCTGAACTCAAAAATCCTCCGGGACGAAAAGTTCATCTGTGCCGTCTGTCAAGACTCATTTCAATTGTTGCTCTCTGGATTACAAGTTGTTTTTATTCCAAAAACTAAATTTACAGCAGACAGCCTCGTTTGAATTAGTCATTTCTGGGAAGTCGGAAGGATCTTTATTATCCTGTTTATTGTGGTTTGGCTGTCTTTCTTTACAGAGTACCAACAGTTCACCATTTATCCTCGCTGCGTATCGATTCACGAGTCACGGGGGGGTTCAAACCATTTGAGATAATGTGTACCAGCAAAATAATAAAAAGAGAAATGAAAGTGATTTACTGGCGTATTAATGACATCACCACCTACACATGACATATTCAGACATCCATCATGCCTGACACGATGAGAAAAACTTGAAAATAACATTTAAAAAACTCAAATCATAACAAAAGTCATTTTTCCTCAGACGCCGTATTCTTAAATTAGAGACCCGACAATGCCCACCACGAGTAAACACTAGCGACAGTGACAAGGAAAAGTTACGTACGTAATAACGTAAAAAATGTGATTTAGTTTTATTTTATGAATCATAACGTAATCATAAAGTTTTCTCACTTTTCATACAGACCGTATTCTTTACCTTTAGAGTGACTCAACAGTTTACAAACATACGTACATAAAACCCTAAAAATGTTACAGAATTACTAAATACAAACATCCTGCGAATGAAAAGAGTCTCGATATTTTTCTTCTTGAACTCGGAGAGTTTACGTACATTTGTCCATAAATCACGTAAACCCCGATCATCACTCCCAGTGACTCAAAACACGTTAAATAAAGTCCTGATCTTTGTGTTGTACAAGAGTTAAAGTTGTCCTCGATATCCAGAAACAAAAATAAATCATCATTACGTTGATATCTATGGTTTTATTTTGGTAGGTCAAAGATATTTCCTGTAGATGAACAGACAGTTTTCTGGGGTGGTTTGCCGAAGAGTCGGCAGTGAGGACTGACCGGGTTGACGTGACACTTCCACATAAAGATCTTTTCTCATATAAGTTGCCAGCAACCACAACTCTGCTGTAGGTTGCTCGAAATATCATCACATCACCACCATCAGTGAACGAAGGGACTTAGTCGGCTCTCACTGCCCAGACAGAAGCTGTTTTTTGGGGGACTGTTCACCGAAGAGTCGGCAGGCGACGGTGACTCTTCAACATGTAAACTCAGTGTTTTTGTATTTAGGCACAATACTTGGTGTCTAATTAAAGAGGAGGTTGTGTTTTTTCAAATGAATTAAAGTTGTGATTGTCGGTTTGTTACGGAGACGCAGCGCTGCCAGATAAAATGACTCAGTGTCACGTTATGATGTTACAATCTGTTGTAACGTTACACGTAAATAAACTGTTCTGTTTCTGACACCGAGACATTTTCACACTCCTGTAATTTGTTGACTGAGAGTTAAATATAATATTTTTCATCCTGATGTAGTAACGTGTACGTGATGAGTGTGTCCTTTAAACCTCAGCGCGCCGTGTGCTTCACACTCAGGATATCGTTGATGTTATAATTATAATTTAAGTCTCTTTCATGTCGCCTCTAAATTGAAAGCTGGCTTTCCTTGTCAAATATGTGCAGGGAAATTCCTCCTCCACCTCCTCCTGCTCTTTGCAGGTAGGACCCAGGGCTGCAGGGAGGCATCATGGCCTCCTCCTCCTCCTCCTCCTCCTCCTGGGTCTTTGGAGATGAAGCAGCGCCGGCTGTCAGCCCGTACACCCTGTTCCTCCTCAGGTGCTCGTGTAAACAACCTCGACTGCAGGCCCTGTAACAAGAGAGCTCACTTTCCAGCTCACAGCACCACACGTTGTTCCTGTTAGAGATGCATTCCCGCCACGCAGGTTTCCTTTCTAATCGGGGGTGTCAAAGACAGAAGAGGGAGAGAGAGATGAGGAGGAGGAGGAGGAGGAGGAGGTGCAGGGAGAGCATTTCACAGGAGACGCCTGCGTTCACGGCTCTAAACTCTACATACGAGCAGCCGAGTGTCGCGGAGACGAGCTGACTGTCAGTCAGGAGGCGCCCGGCTGTGCAGGCCTCATGGTGGAGGCTGCTGCAGCAGGAAGACAACGCGCCTCCGGATCATTTACACAGCCGAGCGGGGAGAGAGTCGTACGTCTGCAGCTGGAACAGATTGTTATATGTGTGTTTTGAAGGGTGGGAATTATCCGCTATACGAATGAATACATGTCTGTTATTTAAGAGCCGAGCAGAGAGAGAGGAGCTCGCCGGGCTCGAACCCCCGGGTTCATCATCAGTGCTAACAGCTACTACCATCTGTAATAAAGGACTAAAACTGTAAATGTGATGAGAGGATTAAAGACACTAATCTAGTCGTACAGGTTCACCTGATAAAATAAATTAACAGGCTGATTTAAGGACATTTAATTTGTCTTCAAATTCATTTTTCTGATTCATGGAAATAAAAGACGACAAAGGACGACAGTTAAATATTATGTCCTCCAAATTATAACAGAAATAATCTCTTTCCATATCGAGCAGGTTCAGATTGAACCGTTTATATCCAACCATGAGCAAACACTTGGCGACAGTGGCAAAGAAAATATCACGTACGTAAAAACCGTAAAAAAACGTGAACTGCAAAATAAAACACAACCTGTTCACGCGAAGCATTTGTCTTTATTTGTCTTTAAAGAAGTTACAAAACCAATAAAAGTAAACAAATTATATTTATAGATTAATTAACTGCGGGACAAAAAACTAAAAGGAAACTAAATGGTGGAATGATTAATGATGATTTAAAATAATTTGCATTTGTTTTATGTATTAATCACTTTTTAAAGCTAATGTAATAAATCAGTCCTTCCTAACTGAACTGGCTGAAATGTAAAAGAGTCAACAGCTCCCACCATGAGCAAACACTTGGTGACAGTGGCAAGGAAATAAAACAACACAACCCTGTTCAAGTATGTTCATTTTATTTATTTCTCCTGAAACATTTATAAAACCATGAAAGTAAATAAATTATATTTGTAAATTGCAAAACTAGGAGAGGCCTGGATGTTTTCTATCGAACATGTTTGAATATTTTCTGTTTTGATTTGATTTGTGGAAACATTTTAATTAATTAATAAATTTGAATTAACAGATGTTCTCTTTACATATAGAGCACGCTACACAAACATCTCAGATCTACGTCCACGCTGGATGTTTCCACACGTGGCGGTCGGGGTGGAGGTTAACGGGCGTGTAGCATCAGAAGACGTCCCCACAAACCAGATCTTTACTTCAGCCTTTTTTTAACTGGAACTACCTCCAAGCAGAATCAACACGTTTGTGTGGACGTCCTCCACAGACTGTCTAAAACCTGAACGTAGTCTCTGTGACGTCCCCGCAGACTGTCTAAAACCTGGACGTAGTCTCTGTGACGTCCCCGCAGACTGTCTAAAACCTGGACGTAGTCTCTGTGACGTCCCCGCAGACTGTCTAAAACCTGGACGTAGTCTCCGTGACGTCCCCGCAGACTGTCTAAAACCTGGACGTAGTCTCCGTGACGTCCCCGCAGACTGTCTAAAACCTGGATGTAGTCTCTGTGACGTCCCCACAGACTGTCTAAAACCTGGACGTAGTCTCTGTGACGCAGACTGTCTAAAACCTGGACGTAGTCTAGGTGACGTCCCCGCAGACTGTCTAAAACCTGGACGTAGTCTCCGTGACGTCCCCGCAGACTGTCTAAAACCTGGATGTAGTCTCCGTGACGTCCCCGCAGACTGTCTAAAACCTGGACGTAGTCTCCGTGACGTCCCCACAGACTGTCTAAAACCTGGACGTAGTCTCTGTGACGTCCCCGCAGACTGTCTAAAACCTGGACGTAGTCTCCGTGACGTCCACAGACTGTCTAAAACCTGGATGTAGTCTCCGTGACGTCCCTGCAGACTGTCTAAAACCTGGACGTAGTCTCCATGACGTCCCCGCAGACTGTCTAAAACCTGGACGTAGTCTCTGTGACGTCCCCGCAGACTGTCTAAAACCTGGACGTAGTCTCCGTGACGTCCCCGCAGACTGTCTAAAACCTGGACGTAGTCTCCGTGACGTCCCCGCAGACTGTCTAAAACCTGGACGTAGTCTCCGTGACTTTCCCGCAGACTGTCTAAAACCTGGACGTAGTCTCCGTGACTTTCCCGCAGACTGTCTAAAACCTGGACGTAGTCTCCGTGACGTCCCCGCAGACTGTCTAAAACCTGGACGTAGTCTCCGTGACGTCCCCGCAGACTGTCTAAAACCTGGACGTAGTCTCCGTGACGTCCCCACAGACTGTCTAAAACCTGGACGTAGTCTCCGTGACGTCCCAGCAGACTATCTAAAACCTGGACGTAGTCTCCGCGACGTCCCTGCAGACTGTCTAAAACCTGGACGTAGTCTCCGTGACGTCCCTGCAGACTGTCTAAAACCTGGACGTAGTCTCCGTGACGTCCCCGCAGACTGTCTAAAACCTGGACGTAGTCTCCGTGACGTCCCCGCAGACTGTCTAAATCCTGCTATGCGTCACGTTAGTGTTCAGCAGCTGCTTTTATTGCAGCTCTGACTTCGTTCACGTGTTGAATCAAACTCGTTTAAAAAGCTACAGACGTCACGTTTGGAGTCACACTGACGGTTGGACGCTGCGTTCAGGTGACCCGGACCGTGTCGGTGTCAGACGGCGTCATCAGGTCCTCTCACACTTTGACCCTCCTGATTGGTGGAGCCTCCTGCCTACATTAAACTACAGATCATGCTCTTGTAGATCTGCTCCGGGGCTCCATATCCTCACTTATCTCTGTCAGATGATTGACAGGTCGGGGTTTATTTCCCCTGGGACCGCCTCCTAACCTCTCTCCTCTCATTGGCTGATCTCCCTCCTCGCTCTCATTACACCTCTTATCTCTGTGCCCTGCTCATGAGGTTTATCTTTTTAATTATGTCGCCGCTAACCTGCTGAAGAGGCTCCATGAGTGCCTATCAGTGGCCGGGGGGAGTCTCGCGGCCTCTCCGGGTCCCTCATGGGCCGAGCCCCCCTCTTGTTTCCTCGCACACAAAGCCGAACCTTTGTGTTCAGGGTCGACTGACGAGATAACCCGTCCATGCACGAGCTCGATTATAGATTCACTTTCTGTTTTCCTCACCTGCTCCGTCTGATTGTTCGACTGCCGGTTTCATTTCCTCGCCTGGAGGAAGCTTCTTCTCGGGAGGGGGGAGGAGGTGTTGGCATAGTTCACAGGTCAAGGTCAACGAGCTCTCTCGAGACGCTTCAACACTTTTACGACCGCTGCGACGCGATGGTGCCGTCCTGGTGCGTCAGGGATCTGCACCGGCTCAGGCGGGATTATAGCGTCCTGTTGTGACCCAGCAGAGGTTTTGATTTGCGGATGGAGACAGCCGCCGGATCAACGAGGAGGGGCAGCCGGGGTCAAGAGGCACGGCAGCAGGGGGACATTTAAACCACGGAGTCCCTGACGGCCCAGGACGCTCCTGAGGGACACAAATCATTGTCTCATCACGAGGTCAGAGGTCAAACCACTTCAACTCAGGAAGTGGACGTGGAGACGGAGCGGGAGGCACGTGAACAACAAGACAGTCACGGAGACCAAGTCCAGGTTTTAGACAGTCTGCGGGGACGTCACAGAGACTACGTCCAGGTTTTAGACAGTCTGCGGGGACGTCACGGAGACTACGTCCAGGTTTTAGACAGTCTGCGGGGACGTCACGGGGACTACGTCCAGGTTTTAGACAGTCTGCGGGGACGTCATGGGGACTACGTCCAGGTTTTAGACAGTCTGCGGGGACGTCACGGGGACTACGTCCAGGTTTTAGACAGTCTGCGGGGACGTCACGGGGACTACGTCCAGGTTTTAGACAGTCTGCAGGGACGTCACAGAGACTATGTCCAGGTTTTAGACAGTCTGCGGGGACGTCACGGAGACTACGTCCAGGTTTTAGACAGTCTGCGGGGACGTCACAGAGACTACGTCCAGGTTTTAGACAGTCTGCAGGGACGTCATGGAGACTGCATCCAGGTTTTAGACAGTCTGCGGGGACGTCACGGAGACTACGTCCAGGTTTTAGACAGTCTGCGGGGACGTCACGGGGACTACGTCCAGGTTTTAGACAGTCTGCGGGGACGTCACAGAGACTATGTCCAGGTTTTAGACAGTCTGCGGGGACGTCACGGAGACTACGTCCAGGTTTTAGACAGTCTGCGGGGACGTCACGGAGACTACGTCCAGGTTTTAGACAGTCTGCGGGGACGTCACAGAGACTACGTCCAGGTTTTAGACAGTCTGCAGGGACGTCTCAGAGACTACAACCAGGTTTTAGACAGTCTTTAATATAAATCTTATTGGTCTTGATGTCAGAATACTTCCGTCTCCTCTTTTACTCCTCTGCCTTCACGTCTTCGCTTGTTGACAATGAAGTGTGCAGCCTGTCTGGCACGATATCAGAGGTGAATGTGGAGGAGGTGGAGGTGGAGGAGGAGGAGGAGGAGGAGAGGGGGAATAATTGATTTGACTTTGGAGGCAACGAATCCCAGCGAGGTTTGAGGGTGAGCGGAGGAGGAGCGGCCACGGAGTGTGTAATCACTGGGTATCCATGACACCACAGACAATAAGCCCTCTTAATAAGCCTAATCTCCATCGCTGGGATGTAGAAGGAAGCAAGAGGAGAGGCAGAGGGAGAGGTGGAGCTTTTATGGAGGCTAAATTGGTTTTTCTGGGGACTTGTATCGGGGATTAAGCGCGGTGTTAAACCCTTTAAGTGCCCCTGAATACCTCGATATTCATGAAAGCCGGTCACACAGATCACCACAGGACACGAACATGTTATACGAGCGACAGGCGACACGTTTGTTACAAAATAAACCAGCAGAGGATTTACGAGTTATCACGCAGAATTTAAAATGACTTTCATGAATGTTTACGGGAGAAAAAACTCAACTTAAAATCAGTTTGTGTGAAAATACAAAGAGACTGTGAAGTGGAGCCAACAACTGCAGTTCCTCTAACGTCCACCTGAGGCTGGCTCCAGCAGTGAGTCAGTCTCCATAAGTCCCCATGTTTCACAGCAGAAATAAACATGTTTACAGCCTGGTACAAAAAACAGTTTTGGTCTCTGTAGCTAATTTCTACGACTACGTCTCCAGTTACGGAGACTACGTCCAGGTTTTAGACAGTCTGCGGGGACGTCACAGAGACTCTGTCCAGGTTTTAGACAGTCTGCGGGGACGTCACAGAGACTACGTCCAGGTTTTAGACAGTCTGAGGGGACGTCACAGAGACTACGTCCAGGTCTTAGACAGTCTGCGGGGACGTCACAGAGACTACGTCCAGGTTTTAGACAGTCTGAGGGGACGTCACGGAGACTACGTCCAGGTCTTAGACAGTCTGCGGGGACGTCACAGAGACTACGTCCAGGTTTTAGACAGTCTGCGGGGACGTCACGAAGACTACGTCCA
>CM014079.1:2116734-2214234 GCA_004119915.2 Collichthys lucidus
CAGCACAACAGACTTTATGTTTCTAACTGATTTATTCAGTAACAACTTCACTGAACTCGTCATTTAATCATCAGCTCATCATAAAAACATCAAGCTTCAATAATCATAATTATTAATATTGTTCTGTATTCTCTCTCCAGCAGATGTACTAAGTTACATCACAGTACACACTGTACTACAGTACTACAGCTCAGTTACTGCTGTAAATACACAGGATGTGTACTGCATGCAGATACATAGAAACTGTATTTTTACCGTCACATATTGTCAATAATAGACTCACCAGGATGGAAACTGTAGTGACCTCGTCGGCTGAGCGACATGTCTGTTCATCAGCAGAGGAGTTTTAATCTGAGTCTGACTGTGTTTAGGTCAGGTTTAAATCTGAGTCTGACTGTGTTCAGGTCAGGTTTAGTCTGAGTCTGACTGTGTTTAGGTCAGGTTTAGTCTGAGTCTGACTGTGTTTAGGTCAGGTTTAGTCTGAGTCTGACTGTGTTTAGGTCAGGTTTAAATCTGAGTCTGACTGTGTTTAGGTCAGGTTTAGTCTGACTGTGTTTAGGTCAGGTTTAGTCTGAGTCTGACTGAGTTTAGGTCAGGTTTAGTCTGAGTCTGACTGAGTTTAGGTCAGGTTTAGTCTGACTGTGTTTAGGTCAGGTTTAGTCTGACTGTGTTTAGGTCAGGTTTAGTCTGAGTCTGACTGTGTTCAGGTCAGGTTTAATCTGAGTCTGACTGTGTTCAGGTCAGGTTTAGTCTGACTGAGTTTAGATCAGGTTTAGTCTGAGTCTGACTGTGTTCAGGTCAGGTTTAGTCTGAGTCTGACTGTGTTCAGGTCAGGTTTAGTCTGAGTCTGACTGTGTTTAGGTCAGGTTTAGTCTGAGTCTGACTGTGTTTAGGTCAGGTTTAGTCTGACTGTGTTTAGGTCAGGTTTAGTCTGAGTCTGACTGAGCTGTGTCGCATCTCTAAACAAACGAGTGAACGTGGAAGAAGAAAAAGAGAAACTGTGGCGAGGAATGAGAAGTGACCGAAGAGATAAAAGAAGTTTGATCAAACCCACGACTGGAAATTACCATAACCACACACACTGAGGTTTTATATTTAAATAACATGATAAAATAAATAAGAGTAGAGAGCTCCACTTCCTGTTTTTTGGCTCGCACAGTAAAAGTGTTTAAATGTTAAAAAAGGAAACAGGAAACACAAAGTGTGAAGTTGGAAAAACCAAAGTTCAAAACTCGTTTTCTAGTTTCATATTAAAAAATAAACGTCACTGAGCGGCAGAATCAGGAGACACGATTGTTACTGTTATAAAATAACTTTAAAAATTGTTTATGTTGTTATATTTACCGCTGTCTGTGATGTCACTGACATCAGAGCCAGCTGTGTGATGCTGAGTCTGAGTGACCTTTAACCTTTCGGACCTCGGCTTCACTCACCGTCAGGCTGGAAGTCGTACAGGTCGCTCCTGCTGAGCGACATGTCGAACAGCGGGTTACTCTGCGTGCACGAGACTCGGTTGGTGGTGCGGTCCGCCGACGTGTCCATGCTCTCTGAGGTGCTCCACGCCGAGCTGCAGCAGCTCTTATAACGCTCCGATCATGACGTGGGAAAATCACGGTTTTCTGCAGATTGCAACAGAAACAGATCGGAGCAGAGGAAGGAAGCTGAGGCCGACAAAACTCAGGCCCAACACACCCAACGGCAGAAACAGAAAGAGGAAGAGCAGAAGAGAATCAGTGCAGGAGAAAGAGTGAACGTGTCCGACCACGACACAGAACCACAAACCAGAGACACAGGTGAGCTCTGCCGGGCCGGGCCGGGCCGGGCTAAAGAAGTTTGTTCAGATTCATGCGTCACTTTGAGGAACAAAGACACTTTGGGAAACACTGAGTCTGCTCATGTGACGTGACCTGATGAGTCAGAGCTGACAGAGCGAGTTCATAATAATTAAAACAGCAGAACAGAATAACACCTCGTGTTAAAGGTCCCGTGATGATGTGATATGATGATATATATATATATATATATATATATATATATATATATATATATATTATAACCATGTTTTCATGCAGACCAACTAAACTCTGACCTGTCGAACGTGGCAGAGGCGTTACCGTAACAACGGCTCCGAATCCTGAAGAACCAAAAACCTTTGAGACGTTCAGTCAAATAATATTTAAACATCAGAAGTGATGAAATGAACAAACAGAGGAAATAAATAAATAAAAGCCAAACCACATCAGGTTCAGGTCTTCAGGTCTTCAGGTCTTCAGGTCTTCAGGTCTTCAGGTCTTCAGGTCTTTCCACAGACCTGCTCCACAGTAATCAAAGGTTGACTCACTGACTTTAGAGATTAAGACCAGAAGACCTGAAGGATCTGGAGGTGGGACCATAAAGACCACAAAGACCACGAAGACCATATAGACCACGAAGAGACCAAAGAGATTATGAAGACCATGAAGACCAAAGAGACCATGAAGACCAAAGAGACCATGAAGACCACGAAGACCAAAGTGACCATGAAGACCAAAGAGACCATGAAGACCACGAAGACCAAAGTGACCATGAAGACCAAAGAGACCATGAAGACCACGAAGACCAAAGTGACCATGAAGACCAAAGAGACTATGAAGACCACAAAGACCAAAGAGACCACGAAGACCAAAAAGACTATGAAGACCACGAAGACCAAAGAGACTATGAAGACCACGAAGACCAAAGAGACCACGAAGACCAAAGAGACTATGAAGACCACGAAGACCAAAGAGACCATGAAGACCATGAAGACCAAAGTGACCACGAAGACCAAAGAGACCATGAAGACCACGAAGACCAAAGTGACCACGAAGACCAAAGAGACTATGAAGACCACGAAGACCAAATAGACCATGAAGACCATGAAGACTAAAGAGACGACGAAGACCAAAGAGACCATGAAGACCACGAAGACCAAAGTGACCACGAAGACCAAAGAGACTATGAAGACCACGAAGACCAAAGAGACCATGAAGACCATGAAGACCAAAGTGACCACGAAGACCAAAGAGACCATGAAGACCACGAAGACCAAAGTGACCACGAAGACCAAAGAGACTATGAAGACCACGAAGACCAAATAGACCATGAAGACCATGAAGACTAAAGAGACGACGAAGACCAAAGAGACCATGAAGACCACGAAGACCAAAGTGACCACGAAGACCAAAGAGACTATGAAGACCACGAAGACCAAAGAGACCATGAAGACCATGAAGACCAAAGTGACCACGAAGACCAAAGAGACCATGAAGACCACGAAGACCAAAGTGACCACGAAGACCAAAGAGACTATGAAGACCACGAAGACCAAATAGACCATGAAGACCATGAAGACTAAAGAGACGACGAAGACCAAAGAGACCATGAAGACCACGAAGACCAAAGTGACCACGAAGACCAAAGAGACTATGAAGACCACGAAGACCAAAGAGACCATGAAGACCATGAAGACCAAAGTGACCACGAAGACCAAAGAGACCATGAAGACCACGAAGACCAAAGTGACCACGAAGACCAAAGAGACTATGAAGACCATGAAGACTAAAGAGACCATGAAGACAATGAAGACCAAAGAGACCACGAAGACCAAAGAG
The DNA here is from genome assembly GCA_004119915.2 of Collichthys lucidus. NCBI lineage: Eukaryota > Metazoa > Chordata > Actinopteri > Sciaenidae > Collichthys > Collichthys lucidus. The sequence goes on from CM014079.1 coordinate 2,120,367, forward strand.
ACCATGAAGACCATGAAGACCACGAAGACCAAAGAGACCATGAAGACCACGAAGACCAAAGTGACCACGAAGACCAAAGAGACTATGAAGACCATGAAGACCAAAGTGACCACGAAGACCAAAGAGACTATGAAGACCATGAAGACTAAAGAGACCATGAAGACAATGAAGACCAAAGAGACCACGAAGACCAAAGAGACCATGAAGACCACGAAGACCAAAGAGACCATGAAGACCACGAAGACCAAAGTGACCACGAAGACCAAAGAGACCATGAAGACCACGAAGACCAAAGTGACCATGAAGACCATGAAGACCAAAGTGACCACGAAGACCAAAGAGACCATGAAGACCATGAAGACCAAAGTGACCACGAAGACCAAAGAGACTATGAAGACCACGAAGACCAAAGAGACCATGAAGACCATGAAGACCAAAGTGACCACGAAGACCAAAGAGACTATGAAGACCACGAAGACCAAAGAGACCATGAAGACCACGAAGACCAAAGTGACCACGAAGACCAAAGAGACCATGAAGACCACGAAGACCAAAGAGACCATGAAGACCATGAAGACCAAAGTGACCACGAAAACCAAAGAGACCATGAAGACCACGAAGACCAAAGTGACCACGAAGACCAAAGAGACTATGAAGACCACGAAGACCAAAGAGACCATGAAGACCATGAAGACCAAAGTGACCACGAAGACCAAAGAGACTATGAAGACCATGAAGACCAAAGTGACCACGAAGACCAAAGAGACCATGAAGACCACGACCATTCTGTGTATTTCATTTATTCAGACAATGAAAATCTTTTTTTTTTCTCTCAGATATTTTTATTGAATTTTACATATTTCACATCACATCACATTTGCATGTTCATACATTGTATGTTTTTCTAGAGTAATCCAACATTAACACAAACATAAACATCCCTCCCCTCTCACAAGCAACACCTACAAATCATGATTCCTGAGTATTATTCCTGGAGTGTTATAGAGAACTGCTGGGAGTCAAGAGCTGAGTTGTGAGATAAATAAGAATAAACTAGCTAAACAAATAAAACAGGATGAATAACTAAGTAAAGCTAAATAGGTAAGAGCAATAAGCAAGAGTATTTAGACATTGACTGATACAGACTCTGGAACTGACAAAAACGGACAAAGAAGCAAAGCAAAGGGAACGGGGGCCGATAATTCAATTTGGCTTAAGGTTCTCAAAGTATTTCAAGAAAGGTCCCCACACCTTTTGGAACCTCTTGCTCACAATGAAAATCTTTAATGAGAGAATAAAGTAAACTTCATTACAGGGTTTGTTGTTTTGGTCACAGAGCTGTCAGACGAGTTGCTGAGCGCTTTAGCCTCCATCAGCTGGTTGTTTCGGTTCTTCAGTTTGTGGTTCTGCGTTTCCTTCTCCTGGTTCTCCGTCACCTTTGACCTCACTATTTTCTCTTTCTAGTGCAGGAACTGAAACTCTGTCGAGTGCTCGGCAGGTTTCGCTGATCGGTCGCTGTGTGTTCACACGTTCTCTCTCGGTTTCCAAGAAAACGCTGAGGGAACGTTTGGTCAGCACGCTGAATTCCTCTTTATTGTTTTTTTTTGTTTTCATGACGTCATCAGGAACATTTATTCAACAAACCTGAGGTTTAACTTTGAGATCTTTATTTTACCTGCCACATTCTTTTAGGTCTGAAACTTTCAGAGAAACATTGACATTGAGAAACATTCAGAGAAACTTTCAGAGAAACATTGACATTGAGAAACATTCAGTTATATTTTTTAAAGGTTTCTCATCTTAAAATGAAGAAGGCCTCGTGAAGCTCTGGCGACCTCTAGTGGAGATCTGGACACACAGTGTGGATCAGTGACTCCGTCTCACGTTGAGACCCGCAGGTCGCGTCGTCGTGGAGATCCTCAAACCTCAGATCCTGATGAAGACTGAAGCCGACCTGGACTCGTGTGAAGACTTTTCTTTCTTTGACTTTCTTGGTTTTAATCTTCACGATTGTCTTCATCACCTGCAGGATTGACGACTGCTGATCAATGCTCGACTTTCTGGACTCACATCTGTAGACCAGGACCAGGAAGAGAGGGTCTCCGTGGTGTTCATGGTCTTAATGGTCTCCTTGGTCTTTGTGGCCTCCATGATCTTCGTGGTCTTCGTGGTCTTTATGGTCCCACCTCCAGATCCTTCAGGTCTTCTGGTCTTAATCCCTAAAGTCAGTGAGTCAACCTTTGATTACTGTGGAGCAGGTCTGTGGAAAGACCTGAAGACCTGAAGACCTGAACCTGATGTGGTTTCTTCTCAGTCTGGCTTCTACTAGAATTTGATTTATTGACTCTGTTTGTTCATTTCATTACTTCTGATGTTTGAATATTATTTGACTGAACGTCTCAAAGGTTTTTGGTTCTTCAGGATTTAAAACAAATAAAATCAGTTTTAATAAATTTCTGGATGATTCATGTGTGATACTCTGTGTGAACAGCAGGTGACGCTCTCGTATCACTGTGTGTGTGTGTGTGTGTGTGTGTGTGTGTGTGTGTGTGTGTGTGTGTGTGTGTGTGTGTGTGTGCTGCGAGTTCATCAGTTCAACAATAAAAAACAAACATTTAAATTAATTAATCAAAATAATTCAAGATAATTAAAGTGATCAGAGACTCGTGATGAACGTTTAATTATCTCACAGTTTGTTTCAGAATTCTGAATCAGCCGGAAAGAATTTTTCCTGAAACATTCCTGAAACATTCCTGAAACATTCGAAATGTTTGTCACATTTTAATTTTTTGGTTTTGTTGATTTTTTTTAATTTAGTTTCTTCATGATGATAAAACTTCTTCTTGTTTTTACATCAAACCAACAGATCAGCCACACACAGTCAGACCAGGTTCAGGTCCACGTTCAGGTCTAGGTCCAGGTCCAGGTCCAGGTTCAGGTTCAGGTTCAGGTTCAGGTCTAGGTTCAGGTCTAGGTCCAGGTTTAGGTTCAGGTTCAGGTTCAGGTCTAGGTTCAGGTTCAGGTCCAGGTCCAGGGTAGGTTCAGGTCCAGGTTCAGGTCCAGGTTTAGGTCCAGGTTCAGGTCCAGGTTTAGGTCTAGGTTCAGGTCTAGGTCCAGGTTTAGGTTCAGGTTCAGGTCTAGGTTCAGGTCTAGGTCCAGGTTTTGGTTCAGTTTCAGGTTCAGGTTCAGGTCTAGGTTCAGGTTCAGGTTCAGGTCCAGGTCCAGGGTAGGTTCAGGTCCAGGTCCAGGTCCAGGTTCAGGTCCAGGTTTAGGTTCAGGTTCAGGTCTAGGTTCAGGTTCAGGTTCAGGTTCATGATAAACATAAATATTCTAAACAGAAACATTAAAATCATTTTTATTTTTATTATTTTAAAATCTGAATGTTTTTTTGTCCCATAATGCACCGCTGTGTGTGTGTGATAATAAAATATAAAGACATGACGTCATCATTATGTAACTATAAATATAGAAACATTTTAATTATTTATTATAAACGTTGTTCAATAATCAAACATTTGAGCATTTCCTCTGTTGGTTTTTATTTAAAATAAAAACTTTAAATATTTAAATGAGACACACGAACTGAACACCTTTAAAAACGCTCGTGTGTCTCGCGCACCTCTCTCTCCTGTTTCCGTCGTTCACGCGCGCTTTGATGAAGTGTTTGGCGCCGTGACGCTGACAGAGCTTCCGGCGAATCCACAGTAATTAAAACCGATCAATTATCCCGCCAAAAGCAGAGAGATAAGAGGCGCGCGCGAGGAGAGAAAAAGACCTAAAACAATGAAGAAGAGCGCGCGCGCGCTGTGTGAAAGTGTGTGTGTGTGTGTGTGTGTGTGTGTGTGTGTGTGTGTGTGTGTGTGTGTGTGTGTGTGTGTGTGTGTGTGGTTCAGAGAGGCGCGAGGCCTCCTCTCCATCCTCACACTGTGTGCGCGCGTGGCCTCTTTGCGCACCGTGCCACGATTGGATGCGCCAAAACTGCGCGCGTCAAAATTTGGACTCCTAAAATATGAGCGTGTGTGTGTGTGTGTGTGTGTGTGTGTGTGTGTGTGTGTGTGTGTGTGTGTGTGTGTGTGTGTGTGCGTGTGTGTGTGTGTGCGTGCTCTCTCTCTCTTCAGCTGCATGCGCGCGGGGCGCAGTGATCATCTCTTGTTTGGTTTCTCCTCCTCGCGCTCCTTCAGCTCCCCTTTTGGCTCAGAGACGCGTGACATTATTGGACATCGTCACCCCATGTCCAAAAGTGTCCCGGCCCGTGATTGGCCCGCTGCGCTCAGGATGTATATGTGTGTGGTGTGTGTGTGTGTGTGTGTGTGTGTGTGTGTGTGTGTGGTGTGTGTGTGGTGTGTGAGGACTTTGACTGTCAGACAGTGAAAAGCTCGTGAGCAGTGTGTGTGAGAGTCAGAACCTCTCCTGTCCGTCCGGCACCGACATGACGCGCCGGAGCGCCTCCACGCAGCGAGGATGTGCGCATAAATCCCGCATGCAGACGCGTCCCGCGGAGTGGAGCGGCGTGTTTTAGTCCCGGTGTCACAGTGTGGATACAAACAAAAGGCCCGCGCGCAGTGGAAGTGGAGTGAGAGTCAGAGAGCGCGTGCATCCGGAGCAGAGATGGAGGAGCAGCGGGACAGCGCGGACAGCAGCGAGGGGGAGAGCGTGTCCCCGGCGCCCAGCCTGCCCTCCCGCCCATCCTGCCGCTGCAGGCCGCGCAGCAGGCCCACAGAACCACCAACTTCTTCATCGACAACATCCTGCGGCCGGACTTCGGCTGCAAGAAGGAGCACGGCGTGAGCGCGCGGGAGAGGGCGCACACCTCCGGCCGGGAGCGGGTCAGCAGACCGAGCCTCCCCGGGACGCCGTGCCAGGACTCCAACTGCAGCACCGACAGCTCGGCGTCCTCCGCCTCCTCCGCCTCTTTGGCGAGTCCCAAAAAGAGTAATAACGGAACTCCGTGCGCCGCAGCAGCCGCTTCTGCCGCCGCTGTCTCCGGCGGAGGGAGCGGAGTGAAAGCCGAGGAGAGGACAGGCGGCGCGGCCGCGGAGAACAACTCCTCCTCGCTGGTGGTGCTGAACGGCAGCGGGGCGGCGACACCGGAGAGCCAGCCGCTGCTGTGGCCCGCCTGGGTGTACTGCACCCGGTACTCGGACAGGCCCTCATCTGGTAAGGCAAAAGTTTCATGGAGACCTTAAAAACACCTGAGCGCGAGCCGCTGAGGTCCGTGAAGGTTAAAATGAATTTAAATTTAAATCAACAAAATAAAACGAAAGTTTAAAGATTCAAAATGTTTAAATGATTTTATTTGTTTCAGATTTAATTTAAATAAATAATAAACATGTGAGAATTTAAATAATTTAAATTAAAAAAACAAAAAACACATTTAGATTTTTTTATTTTGATTCAGTTTCAATCAGGAGAAATAAAAATGTTTTATTTTTCACAATAAAAGCAGCTTCATAATTAATAATCTCAGAACATGAGAAGAAATAAAATAAATCATTTTCATTTATTTTCATTTGTGTTTTATTATAATTATATTATTGAATAAAAGCAGCTGTTAGTTCGAGCCCGCAGAGACACAAACAAACATTCAGCTTCATGTAACAATAATAATAATAATAATAATAATAATAACAAGGCAGGTAGAAATTATATTTTTACTTTTTTGAAATGTCACCATATCTGATGAATATTTTTTTCTTTTTTCTGAAAAAATTCAGCTTCATTTATTTAATGTCAATCAGCTGATCACAGATCAGTCCTGATATAAAAATATAAATATGAACAAACACTTATATACTATATATATATATATATAGATATATATATATATATATATATATATATATATATATATATATATATATATTATAAATTTTTTTTAGCCTGCAAAAAAACAAACAAAGATAAAAACGTTACAGAAACGTTACAGAAACGTTGCTTTTCTGTCAGTGACTCTTCGTGAATCGTTCCACAGTAAATATGATGATGTCATACTTAATATAAACATGTCGTGATTTTTGTTGCCATGGTTACAGAAACACGAAAACAAACAAAAAAAACATCAAAGAAACTTTCAGAATTGTATTTTTTTGTTTCCATCAAACAAACAAAAAACATTTTAATTAAAAACTCGTCAGTTCATTAAATATTCAGATTTACGTCACGTGACTAAAGTCTCATTAAGGAATATTTAAATTTAAAATCAATAAATAAATAATAAACGTTTCTGTGATTTTATTTATTTATGTCCTGTCATAATTAAACTTAAATAAAGAGATGTTTATGGTTTATATTAATTTATTTCATTAAAAGTTTCTGTGGACAAAAATCATAAATTTAATGTTTCATTTATTTTTTATTATTTTATCAAACAGAAACTTTTTATTTTATTTTTGTCGTTAAAAGATAAAATTCTGATTTGTCCGTTATTAGAATCAGAAGATGATCGATCACTGATCGGTGTCGGTGATTTTCATATTCCCGGTGTCGGTGTCGGTGATTTTCATATTCCCGGTGTCGGTGTCGGTGATTTTCATATTCCCGGTGTCGGTGTCGGTGATATTCATATTTCCGGTGTCGGTGTCGGTGATATTCATATTTCCGGTGTCGGTTCGCTCTTACTGCAGGTCCAAGGACCCGGAAACTGAAAAAGTCCAAGAGCGGGAAGGAGGACAAGCGGCCGCGCACGGCGTTCACGGCGGAGCAGCTGCAGCGGCTGAAGACGGAGTTCCAGGTGAACCGGTACATCACCGAGCAGCGGCGGCAGAGTCTGGCCCAGGAGCTGAACCTGAACGAGTCCCAGATCAAGATCTGGTTCCAGAACAAACGGGCCAAGATCAAGAAGGCCAGCGGCTTCAAGAACGGGCTCGCGCTGCAGCTCATGGCGCAGGGACTGTACAACCATTCCACCACGACCATCCAGGAGGACAAGGAGGACAGCGACTGACCGGGACCGGGCCAGGACCGGGACCGGGACTCATGGCGCGCGCTGTACATTGTAAATATATAATATCTAATTTAACGACGAGGATGAAGGAGGCCTGCTCCTCCTCCTCCCACTGTGCCGGACTGTGCCGGACTGTGCCGGACCTGCCACCGCATAAAAACCAAAGATTTTACCGGAAAACAGCCTGAAGAACTCCCGAGACGTTAAAGAGACAAACAGTCACAGTGAACTGATCCGAGACCGCCGAGCCGAGCCGAGCCGAGCCGAGCCGGACCCCCCTCCTCTTCCTCTCAGCCATATAAGGCTCACACCGGCTGATGTTTCCAGTCAGCCCGGGTCTGGACCCCAAACCCAAAAACAGAACCAAGAGCAGAACCCCGATGATACTTTATTTTATTTTATTTTATTTTATTTTATTTTATTTTATTTTATTTTATTTTTGGACCAACTTAAACCGTAAAGTTGTTGTTATTATTATTATTATTATTATTATTATTATTATTATTATTATTATTATTATTATTATTTGTTGTTGTTTGTTTTGCATATTTGAGGTCAAACAGATAAAAAACCTTCAGGAACGTTACAGCAACGTTTCAGATTCTATCAGGACATTTTAAACGTGAATTTCTGTTTTTAAACGTAAAATATTTTCAAAATAAAAGACACAAATCAAAAGATTCAGTTTTTCTTTTAAAAAAAAGATTCAATTTAAAACAAACAAAAATATAAAAATAATTTCAGAATAAATAAAACGTGTCAAACTCAAACATATTTCAAAATAAAGGTCGATTTGTTTGAGTGTTTTCCAGCCTCAAAAATGAAAAATTAAGAATTTAAATGTTACAGACAAACAGCTTTCATTTATTTTCATTTATTTTCATTTATTTTCATTTATTTTTTATTTTTATTCATTTTTATTTTCTGAGTTTTTTTTGTTTAATTATTTCTCGGGTTGTTTCCGGTTGTGGCCTCGAGCTGTTCCCGCTCCGAGGAGGAAAAAAAAATATGAATATTTTTAATATTTCGTGATTTTTATTGTCCCAGATTCTCAAACGGTCTCTGAGCTGAGGCGCGTGTCGGTCTCTCCTGTACATTTCAACATTTCATGTTTCCAAATAAAAACCTTTTTATTCGAACGTGTGTGTGTGTGTGTGTGTGTGTGTGTGTGTGTGTGTGTGTGTGTGTGTGTGTGTGTGTGTGTCACGCGCCGCTATCAGCTGTTCAAAGAGTCACAGCGCGTGAAATGATTCTTCTCTCCGCGTTCACTCATCAGAGGAGCTGCGGGAGCGTGCGTGAGCGCGTGAGTGTGACGCAAGAAAATCCAAAAAAACGAAAAAAAAAACGAAGCTGCATTAAAAATGAAAAATGAAGCAAACGAAAAGATTTCAGACTCTTTATAATAATACATTTATTATTCATAATAATAAATTATTATTATTATTATATTTAAATTTTAAAAATCAAACTTTCAGTCAAAAATCATCAGGATGAACTTTAATGAAATATTTAAATTATTAATTTTAAAACAAGAATCTGAATCAGATCAGATTTTATTTGTATGGCCCAAATTTACAATCTGTACAGGGAGGGACCCTCTGTCTGTCCTCAGACCCTCTGTCCTCAGACCCTCTGTCCTCTGTCTGTCCTCAGACCCTCTGTCCTCAGACCCTCTGTCCTCAGACCCTCTGTCCTCTGTCTGTCCTCAGACCCTCTGTCCTCAGACCCTCTGTCCTCTGTCTGTCCTCTGTCCCTCTGTCCTCAGACCCTCTGTCCTCTGTCTGTCCTCAGACCCTCTGTCCTCTGTCTGTCCTCAGACCCTCTGTCCTCTGTCTGTTCGAGTGAGGAAAAACTTCAGAAAATCTGAAACAAAAACATTTTTTTAAAACTTTTATCTGTTTTCATCCAAAGAAATCTTCTGTCACACGAGGAAAGAAAGAAAGAAAGAAAGAAGGAAAGAAAGAAAGAAAGAGAAAGAAAGAAGAAAGAAGAAAGAAAGAAAGAAAAAAGAAAGAAAAGAAGAAAGAAAAAAAGAAAGAAAGAAAGAAAGAAAGAAAGAAAGAAAGAAAGAAAGAAAGCAGTGAGCACCTTTAAAGGCCTCAGAAGAAGAAAAACATAAAAAAGCAAAGATCGATGATCGATGATCAGCTCGTCTGTTCACACTGACAGAGTCTGAACCTGCCGGGATCAAACCTGTGACGCTGGTTCTTCATGTCAGGGCCTGAGTGTGTGTGTGTGTGTGTGTGTGTGTGTGTGTGTGTGTGTGTGTGTGTGTGTGTGTGTGTGAGTGTGAGTGTGTGTGTGTGTGTGTGTGTGTGAGTGTGTGTGTGTGTGTTTGAGTGTGTGTGTGTGTGTGTGTGTGTGTGTGTGTGTGTGAGTGTGTGTGAGTGTGTGTTTGAGAGTGTGTGTGAGTGTGTGTTTGAGAGTGTGTGTGAGTGTGATGCAAATTCAATTAGACAAATTAACATTTTCCTACCAATTACACACACACACATATATATATATATGTGTGTGTGTGTGTGTGTGTGTGGTGTGTGTGTGTGTGTGCATACGTGTGTGTGAGCCGGCGGCAGCTTTCATTTACATGCTAATGAAGTTAATAAACTGCTGCACGTCGTACGGAGGCTCGAGTGGACAAAAAGACAAAAACAGAAATATTTCTTTATTTCTCAAAAAGCTCGTTTTCATTCTTTAATTATGAACCTGACTCTGATTGGACGGTTAACGAGAGGCTGTGATTGGCTGAGCTGAATCTGCAGAGCATAAAATAAAAGTTTCATAATTTACAGAACACACGATTATTATGAATCAAATAATGTGTCAAGTTTTCTGGAGCCAGGAAATTAAATGAAAAATGATGAAAATCTAGTTACAGCAGCGAAAATACAAAAAGAAAAATTAGCTTAGCAAAAAGACCTGAAGCTAACGTAACGAGTTCATCGAGCCCCACCTCATTTACATATTCAAATGAGATGTTACGTGATACTTTTAATTTATTTATGTTTAAAAAACATTTTTCATTTATTTTGGAGCCAGAAAATGAAAAATTCTGACGTAAAAATAAAAATCTAAAAACTGGAGATTTCCGGACACGCTGAGTCAAACTGGACTCGACGTCCCGTCCTGATCCCGGCCCGGCTCTGCTCACAGCCTGGACCCAATAACTCATAACACACACACACACACACACAACCACACACACACACACACACACACACACACACACAGTACATGCATACAGGCGTGTATACATGTGTTTCACACACACACACAGTGGCTGACAGTGGTGGGTGGTGCAGGCGGAGGCAGACTCAGACTCCACATGCCTCCTCCGTCTACCAGCCTGTCAACAAGTGAGCAGCAGAGCAGTGGCACAAATGGCCACACACACACACACCACACACAACACACACACACACACACACACACACACACACACACACACAAACACACACAAACACACACACACACATGTTCTGACCCGTCCATGTCACATGACTAAAAGCTCCAAACATCATCAGCTCCTCCACCGTGCAAACAGGATTACTCATCCAGACGCCATTTTGACTCCAGCCTGCAGGTCACCTGACCCTGATCATGTGACCTGCAGGCATGACGTCCCCGCAGACTGTCTAAAACCTGGACGTAGTCTCTGTGACGTCCCTGCAGACTGTCTAAAACCTGGACGTAGTCTCCGTGACGTCCCCGCAGACTTTCTAAAACCTGGACGTAGTCTCCGTGACGTCCCCGCAGACTGTCTAAAACCTGGACGTAGTCTCCGTGACGTCCCCGCAGACTGTCTAAAACCTGGACGTAGTCTCCGTGACGTCCCCGCAGACTGTCTAAAACCTGGACGTAGTCTCCATGACTGTCACAGACTGTCTAAAACCTGGACGTAGTCTCCGTGACGTCCCCGCAGACTTTCTAAAACCTGGACGTAGTCTCCATGACTGTCACAGACTGTCTAAAACCTGGACGTAGTCTCTGTGACGTCCCCGCAGACTGTCTAAAACCTGGACGTAGTCTCTGTGACGTCCCCGCAGACTGTCTAAAACCTGGACGTAGTCTCCGTGACGTCCTTGCAGACTGTCTAAAACCTGGACGTAGTCTCTGTGACGTCCCCGCAGACTGTCTAAAACCTGGACGCAGTCTCTGTGACGTCCCCGCAGACTGACTAAAACCTGGACGTAGTCTCTAAGACGTCCCCACAGACTGTCTAAAACCTGGACGCAGTCTCTGTGACGTCCCCGCAGACTGTCTAAAACCTGGACGTAGTCTCTAAGACGTCCCCACAGACTGTCTAAAACCTGGACGTAGTCTCTGAGACGTCCCCACAGACTGTCTAAAACCTGGACGTAGTCTCACAGTGTTTTTTTGCGGTGTCGGTTGAATTATTTAAGAAATCTGAATTTTCTCAGACGTACTGTCGGTCGGTCGTCCTAAAACAGATCGGCTGTAATGTCCCTGATGTTTCTACGATCTTTAATTACACGAGGCTGGCTCCACATTCGGCTCGTCCACAACACACAGAGGACACCAAAACACACAGAGACACCAAAACACACAGCGCTTTATTTGTTTTCCGAGCAGTGCCGTAAAACTGTCTCTGCGGAGCGTCCAGTATGAAAGGTTAAAGAAGTAATAAAAGTGACAGCGCTGGCATTTCCCCAAATCATCTGTTTGCAATCCTCTCACCACAGCGTCAAACAAAATGGCAGCAGCGCTAACCGTCCCACACTGAGAAGAGGCGGCAGCAGGAACTCGTCTGCTTCTATATCTTAATGTGATTTTAAAAAATCATCTACAGCCACACGTGTTAAACAAAAAGAACTTTGAATGAAATCAGTCACTGAATCATTTTAATGGTTTAAAATAACATTTTATAATTATAATAAACCTTTATAACAATATTCACATTATGAAGCATTTCATTATAACGTCACTCACATTTCTCTTAAAATTCTTATAGTAATACATCATAATGTCATAATGTATATGTATGATATAATATAATATAATAATAATTATACATTGTTGTCAGCATCAGTAATCACTGTAATATTTCATAATGACTTAAGTCAACATAATACTCATAACTGCTGGTCACACACTGATCATTTTTATAATTGTCATAGGTGTAATGTATTATGGTCAGATCATTATGTGTCAGTGTGTTTGTTATATGTGCTTATTGTGTTTGAACACTGTATGGCACATTGCACATTATAATGCATAATAATATATTATAAACATACTCTGCTTGTAACAGCTCAGCTTTGTATCTAATAATAATAAATAACTTTCTAAACATACGTATAATGTGTCATACTGCACTAACAGCAGTTTGTAATTATAGCTATAAGCACTCATAATGCTTAATAACCCCAATCAACAATAAACTCATTATTATTGTCTATAATGTCTGAAACCTTCATAATGTGTCGTAGGTTTAATTATTATAATCATTTTAGAATGCAGTGTGATTATGTACATTTCTGTAGGCACAGTATAAATATGGCTATAATACATTATTATGCATTATAATATATAAAGTGTGCCCAGAGCAGTGTATAATTATAATTACAGCCTCGTAAATATTCATAATGGCAAAGATCATAGTTGTAATACATTATACAATTCATTATATGTGCATCTTCAGATGTTGGTTATTGTTTATATATTATAATTATTCGTTTATTTATTAAACATTTGGTTTAATTATGTTGTTTGTCAAACTTGTTAGATACAGACACAGATATTCAAATGAAAGACATTTATTTACTTTAAATGTAAACAGGTGATCTGAGTAAAACAAAGTAAATATGAGGTTACATTTGATTTTTCAATGATTGTGTTTGTCTTCGCACGGATCGCTGTGTGTTTGTGTGAAGCCTCGCCGTATCATCTGCTGCATGAATATGTATGAGTGATGGGGGAGGTTTCACGGCGGCAGCGGAGCAGACGTTTATAGAGGTGTCAGAGACAGATAATCGAGGCGAGGGCTTCTCTGCATGAAATGAAAATACTGCAGCAGGAGCCGGCGTGCAGCTCCTCTGGAGACTCGCAGCATGTTGTGATATTGAATCTTATCATATTCTCGGCTGATGAAAGGTTACATTGTGTTTACAGTGCAGAGCAGACGGACAGTAGCACCGCAGTTATTACTGAGCTGCTGTCTGCAGCATAGACGCGACAATGTTTTACACGAGAATACACACAAATAAAATGATTATATTTATGAAAGAAAACATATTAATACACGGCACGGACCATCGTATGAATCACAACACAGAAATCTGATATCAGTCTGATCTGAACTGCAGATGTTTGTTTTTCTTCAGCTCAAATGTGTCAAATTAAATTCATCACGAACCTTCAAAGCCGTCTTAATATTTTTATATGAAAATGAGTCATGTGTCACCTGTTTTTCTTTTAAAGCATTTTAAATAAAAAATTAGATGAAAACGACAAAAATCAAAGAAACTTCCTCAATTTCGCAAAATCTTTATAGTTTTTTGTCTTTTTCTAAAAATAAGTCTGGATGTTCGGCTGTTTCCTCATGGCTCTCATGCCTCTATAACTATGCCTCTATAAACATATTTTAATTAGTTCAAACATTTGGCTGGAAACACAACTGAGGACGTCGAAACACACACACACACACACACACACACACACACACACACACACACACACACACACACACACACGCAGTTATAAAGCATTATAAATATGTATAACTACAGATATAAATTGCTATAAACACTGTATAACTATAATAGTTATAATACATTCTTAGTGTGCTTACATCAATGTATAATTTATATTTATAATTATAATTGTCCATAATTCTTTATAATAATAGTCAACACATTGTGACACATATCTCTATAATGCATTATAAAATGATATAATAAAAACCTATGACCAGTAACAAAGAAATGTCGGTGTGTGAGCAGCAGTTATGAAGTATTATGATGCCATATAAGACACAGGTGTTATCAAACATTATAATATTTATGAGTGCAGGTTATTATTGTACGCCTGTATATGATGCATTATAGACATACAGTGCTTAAAATCTATGTTGTTTAGCACATAAAGCTTCTTATGTATTGTAGACTTATTCATACTGTATGTAGTTATAACCTGTTATAAACAGTGAACAGGTCACGTGCTGCAGAACTGTCCGATAGAAATGCTTGGACCTGTCGGGGCCTCGCGGGCCTCGGGCTCCTGGGAGACGTGTGAGTGCTAATCAATAGGTGTGGTGATGTTTAGAGTGAGGCGAGGGGGTGTGTGGAAGTGACGGTGCATGAGGGCAGACACTCGTGCTCGGCCCATGTGTTCCTCAAAGAGTTCAAGTTACAACTGTGAGGCATCCTGGGAATGAAGCCGAGCGCAGACCGTGGCTAACAGCGTTAACGCCGGCCAGCGTCCTGTGTGGTCCCGGAGGACGAGTCCTCTGTGTGAGAGACGCTGAGACCAATCACACGTGTGTCTCCACCTGTACCTGAGAGTCTCAGTCACACGCGTGTGCAGCGACGTTCAAACATTACACAGCTGAGGAGAGGATGCAGTGAAGACGGACATATCACACGCTGCATGGATGGCATGAGGTCATCGGCAATATTTTTAAACACACTGGCAGACAGGAAGTGTGTGTGTGTGTGTGTGTGTGTGTGTGTGTGTGTGTGTGTGTGTGTGTGTGCGTGCGTGTGTGTGTGTGTGAGTAACAGTACAGGTCAAGGTTTGTTCTTGAAAAGTCATTATTAAATAATCTGCATATTGTAGTATAATATGACATACATGGTAACATGTTGTATACCGTCACTGTCTATAATGCATTATAACACACTTACATATAATGTTACCATGAGTGGAAACACTTTCTCTAATACCATGTTTATAATGCATTACATGCACAACATACTTATACATAAGATAAATGGTAACACTTTAAAACACTGATATCTATAATGCGTTATAATGTTTTATAAAGATACTTCTTATTCTTTCATATAAAATAAACGGCCCCACTTTCTTTTTCTTTTATATAAGCACAGTTTAATGTTATATCATCATAAAAACACATGGTAGCACATTTTATAATGCTAATGTCTATAATGCTTTATAAACATCATTATACTGTGTTTTGTATTTAAAATGATGGACACCACTTTCTATAACACAGATCTTTATAATGCGTTATAAATACACTTTGAACAAACTGCTTATAAAACCATGTACTATCAAATGTAACATTTTCTTTAATGCCACAATCTATAACGCATTATAAACATACTTTTAATGCCCATACTATCATATAACATAAATGCAATGATGCATAAAAACTCTCTCTATATATAAACACTCCTTTACTATACTTAAAGAAATGTATGTATATGTATGTGTGTGTGTGTATATATAGCACTCATTCATAATGCTTTATAACAATACTGACTTAGTGTCATAACAGTTCATAACTGCTGGTTACTCACTGACTATATATATAGTAATATATATTAATTATGAACATGGGCATCATCATGTTTTGATCATTGTTATAAAGAATTATTAATATTTATGACTGCTTATAACTATCATATACTTTATATAGATGTGTATAATGTATTATAGATGTTTTTCTGTCCTGGCGTCTCCATGTTTGAACTCTTTCATTATTTATCATGTTTTTTGTCACATGTCAAGTCAGTTTTTATATTAATATTTTATTCATGTAGCCTCTGGGGGCTGAACAGCGTGACCAAACAAGCTTGAAGAGGTGAACCTGTCTGAGCGCGTGAGCGTGTTGCACGTCGTCACGTGGAGGAAGTGGATCCAGCTTCACGAGCTCGCAGTCGTTTAATTAAATATAAATATATAATATAAATAATTAAACGTCCTCGCAGCTCTGCAGCTTTCCATCCAAACTCACAAACACACAATCTGACGTCACATGACGCTGCGCTCACGCCACGGTGACACTTTTAGGAAACGAACCTGATTATAAAGAATGTCACATTATAAACATATTTTAATGAGCTTATACATAACACCAGTGTTTATAACGCGTTATATTAACTCTGTGCTTATACTGTCATTTAGTTTCTATAACACCAATGTTTGTTAGATTATAAACTCATACTTTATATTTTTGATTTGTACAATTGTGAAAAGGTTCAGTGAACGTCTTATAACGCATTATAAACACTGTGAAATACTTCATATGTAATAAAAGCAGAATGACACTGATCATCAGGATCATTTATTATTAATGTTTATTTCCCATCACACCGGCTGTCATACATCTGTCGTGTAAACCTGATGACATCACTGTGACATCACTGTGACATCACTGTGACATCACTGTGACATCACGGTTTTTAATTGTGTAAGTGATGATGATTCTTTCCAGACTCTGACTCTGACGTGAGGAACACGGCGTCGTCCTTTAAGAGCAGGCAGCTCGCTGTGATTTAACTGAAGCAGCGCTTCCTTAATTACCTGGGCAGTGTGTGTAATCAGCTGAGGGCGGGGGGGAGAAATTAAAACGGCTAATTAATTACCCATAGCTGCCGCCGCTAACGCGTCACAGATTAGCGACAGGACACGCTGCAATTAATGTAAAGAATCAGTGTGAGCCGAGCCGGGCCGAGCCGAGCCGAGCCGAGCCGAGCCGGGCCGAGCCGAGCTTACATTCAGGTCAGGTTCAGCAAAATGTGGCGCCTACGTGGGCGACTGCTCTGTAGGCGGAGAGTGAGGAATACATAAAAATGGCGAGGCATAATTCTGGCTCATCGCTCATCCACAAGCAGTTGGTTATATGCTTCTTAGCGGGGCTGAATGGACGCCTTTGTTGGATCCCAATTCATCATCCGCCCGATTCCAGCGTGAGGGGAACTGTGCTGCTCTTCCAGGGACCCTCCAGAGCGCAGAGCTGCACAGCTGGTCTGTGTAAGCTGCCCAGACACTGACTGATTAACTTACTGCAGGTGCATTTGCCAGCCTGCGCTCTTCATCACCGCCGTGTCTGAGAGCTCCTAAAAGTGTTAAACCACATCGAGGGGAACGCATACGGAACGTGATAAGTGGGCTAATTATCCAGTTTTCGTGTTTTCCTGGTCGCACCTTTGCACCACGTGTTCGAGTCCGAGCTCGCGTCCTTCCCCTCCCATTAAAGCTGGATCGTGGTCCCGCGGCCCACACTTGTTCCCAGAGCTGAACTCTTTGGAAACCTCAAAGGTTTATGGACTCTTTAGCGGCAGACTTGGAGCCGAGGACTCCCATATGGACTCCATTACACAGCTGCAAGAAACAGATTTGCTTTCAGCTCTCCGTCTGGGCGTGCAGGGCTGAGCGGGAGCGCACGCGGAGGTCAATCACGTGTTTTCGCGTAAACAGAGAAACCGCACAGCAAATTACCGCCACGACTTTTCACACATCGCACCGTCTTTTTATTTTCTCGTGCTCCGCGGCGACGAGGCGGCGATGGCGGGTTGACGTCGCTGACCCCGCAGAGGTCGACCCCAGCCCATGTGTGGTCTCCTTCCAACACCTGACATCTGGATCACATGAGACACTTTCACACACAAACACCAGCTAAAAATATCAGACGAGGACACACGAGTCTGACTTTATTTCACATTCAGGGGCCGTCAGCAGATTTCATCTTTTATATAGAAAATGTTTCTGTACCGTCTCGACCTGTTTCAGGTAAGTAGTCACAGGTGTGCACGAAGAGGCACGACGGGTCTGAAGGTTAAAGTCCAGCAGCCTGTCAGGTGGTTTTCTTGGCTCCGGGCTGAGTCAGTCCAGGTAGCTTCACAGCTGATCAGTGTTTACGTCAAGTAATGGAAGCTAACGTTAGCAGTGAGCTAAAGTTAGCAGGGAGTTAACGTTAGCAGGGAGCTAACGTTAGCAGTAAGTTAATGTTAGCAGGGAGCTAACGGTAGCAGGGAGTTAACGTTAGCAGTGAGTTAATGTTAGCAGTGAGCTAACGTTAGCAGGGAGTTAACGTAAGCAGGGAGCTAACGGTAGCAGGGAGCTAACGGTAGCAGGGAGCTAAAGTTAGCAGGGAGTTAACGTTAGCAGTAAGTTAACGTTAGCAGTGAGTTAACGTAAGCAGTGAGCTAATGTTAGCAGGGAGTTAACGTTAGCAGTAAGTTAATGTTAGCAGTGAGCTAACGTAAGCAGTAAGTTAACGTTAGCAGTGAGTTAACGTTAGCAGGGAGTTAACGTTAGCAGGGAGTTAACGTAAGCAGTAAGTTAACGTTAGCAGTGAGTTAACGTAAGCAGGGAGTTAACGTTAGCAGGGAGTTAACGTAAGCAGGGAGTTAACGTAAGCAGTAAGTTAACGTTAGCAGGGAGTTAACGTAAGCAGTGAGCTAACGTTAGCAGGGAGTTAACGTTAGCAGTGAGTTAACGTTAGCAGTAAGCTAACGGTAGCAGGGAGCTAACGTAAGCAGTGAGTTAACGTTAGCAGGTATTTAATGTTAGCAGGGAGCTAACGGTAACAGGGAGCTAAAATTAGCTACATTAGCACTAGCTCCAAACCAGCTGGATCCTCAGTGTTAGCTACGTTAGCTTTGTTATATTAACTTTAGCAGCATCATAAGGTCTGTGAATCAGCTCGGTTCCCTGCTGGTCCGGCTGCTGAGCCCGGTTCTGTTAGCCTGATTCAGTTAAATAGCTGTTAGCCACTTTAGCACGTGGCTATGCTAAAGCTATCAGTCCATCATAAACTCTAAGTTGAAGCGGTCAGAGGGAAGAGCAGCAGATATATTGTGACTAAAGCTGATCCAGTCTGAATAAAGTTCTGTGGTTCTGGTTCACAGTGATCAGTGAGGCCCGTGGAATTAAACTTTTCACAGGTGATGTTCTTTAATCCCCTCGAGGCCGGTGTTTATCGCCTGCCAGTTGCTGTACGGTACATTATCCGTATGGTTCCTGCCAACAACACGGAGGTCCATATGTGCCGCCGTGCTGTTACAACCTGAGGAAACACGCAGCCGAGCCGCTCAATCCCCGACGGGGAACCACGAGACTCCTGCGATCATTACTGCGTGTTTGTCATGTCCACGAAGAAGAAGAAGAAGAAGAAGAAGAAGAAGAAGAAGAAGAAGAAGAAGAAGAAGAAGAAAGCCTGGCGCCTCAACCGTAACAATCGACCTTCTGCTGCGCTGTGATGGTGCCAAAGGTCACGCACGCGCTCAGTGAGGCTCAGGCTTTAGAGGCACGGCACGTCTCGCCGTGTCCGATACGAAATGGCCTTTACCTGTCGGGGCCGGGCCGGGCCGGCGCTGCAGAGAGCGCAGACAGAGGATGAGACGCCGTCCTCCTCTTCCTCACCTTGAACACCAGCAGACACCACACACACACACCACACACACACACGCACACACACACACACTGACACCGACTGTACACTCATGAATATGTACGATATATAAAAATAGACACAGATACTACGATGTACTCCGCCTCAACTCTCTGTAATTTACAGAGTTTAATGATGGACAGTGAAGTAAACTGCTGACAGCTGTAGCTGCTGTTAGCTCATGTTAGCTCAGTCTGTTAGCTGCTGTTAGCTCATGTTAGCTCAGTCTGTTATCTGCTGTTAGCTCATGTTAGCTCAGTCTGTTAGCTGCTGTTAGCTCATGTTAGCTCAGTCTGTCAGCTGCTGTTAGCTCATGTTAGCCCAGTCTGTCAGCTGCTGTTAGCTCATGTTAGCTCAGTCTGTTAGCTCAGTCTGTCAGCTGCTGTTAGCTCATGTTAGCTCAGTCTGTTATCTGCTGTTAGCTCATGTTAGCTCAGTCTGTTAGCTGCTGTTAGCTCATGTTAGCTGAGTGTTTGTACCAACAGGCGTTATGGACAACCAGGAAGAAGAAGAAGAGGAGGTAACCAGGCTCAGCAGCCTCTATGGGCATGATGGCAGAGGAGCAGAGAGTGAAGAGGACGCTGACGGAGGAAGCTAAGAAGAGAAAAGGAGAGAGTGAGCGAGCAAGAAGCCGCCGGACAAGAGTAAATGTGGGACTGACTTTTAGTGGTTGGTGAGAGCTTTTGATCAGAAGTAATGTAATCAGGACAAATACTCGAGTACAGCTGTAGTCATGGTTACCACAGATCCGAACATTCAAATGTAATAACTCAATCACAGACAATCGAGCACATGTCAACACACACACACACTCAGAGTATTCACACACACTGTTAGAGCTGCCAGCCCAATAAAACACAGACAGCTGCTCTGCACACACAAGCTCACACCTGCTAATTACACAAGACAACAAGACGCCCCCTACAGGTCACAGCCAGAGCAGCTTTAAACTGCACTTCCTCTAAAGTCCCAGTCTGCGGGGACGTCACGGAGACTACGTCCAGGTTTTAGACAGTCTGCGGGGACGTCACGGAGACTACGTCCAGGTTTTAGACAGTCTGCGGGGACGTCACGGAGACTACGTCCAGGTTTTAGACAGTCTGCGGGGACGTCACAGAGACTACGTCCAGGTTTTAGACAGTCTGCGGGGACGTCACAGAGACTACGTCCAGGTTTTAGACAGTCTGCGGGGACGTCATGGAGACTAGGTCCAGGTTTTAGACAGTCTGTAGTTCCTGTAACTTTGCAGTGAGTAACTGTTGTAACATGTAACATACATACGTGTGTCTGTAATATTCTGTTGCACACACACATTCACAACATGCATCAACATGCAAACAACACACACAGAAACGCACACAAACAGTGTGTGTTGGAGACACACGCAGCAAGCACCGACACGCTAGCTAACCGCACTAACGAGGCTCCAGCCCGGTTCAACATTCCTGCCCCATCACACCTGATACCTGTACGTCTCAATCCAGGCGCCTGACACAGCATCACGTCACTGTAATGGATCACACACACACACACACACACACACACACACACACACACACACACACGCGTGAAGTGGACGCTCGAGGCGACGGGCGTGCAGATGAACTGAGTCAAATCTGGAAACAGTCGATTTATATCAGACGTGTCGAGGTTTGAAAACTTAGAAACAAACTTTATCATCTGTTGCTAACCGTTAGCATGTTAGCACTTTAGCCTGTTAGCACGTTAGCACTTTAGCATGTTAGCACTTTAGCCTGTTAGCACTTTAGCCTGTTAGCACGTTAGCACTTTAGCATGTTAGCACTTTAGCCTGTTATCACTTTAGCATGTTAGCACTTTAGCATGTTAGCACGTTAGCACTTTAGCCTGTTAGCACTTTAGCATGTTAGCACTTTAGCCTGTTAGCACTTTAGCCTGTTAGCACTTTAGCATGTTAGCACTTTAGCCTGTTCAAAATATTTGTATTAATTTAACCAGGACAGTTTCCAGCCAAGTGTTGATTCATCTTTAAAATCATTTCAATAAATCAGATCTTTGAGTTTAAAATGTTTCAGTCTGAAAGGTCTTTTATACGGACATTTGATAAAAACACAAAAACTAAAATTAAAATCATTTCCTGTATTTTGTCTTTGAAACTAGTTTCAACTTTAAAAACCAATTTTAGTCTTTTATTATATTTATTTATCTGTTTATTATTTTGTTTAACTCAACTTCAAAAGTTCAGCAGTAAAATGATCTCATAAAAAAATTAAAGTCAGTTCAGTGAATAAACAGTTGTATATATATATATATAAATACATATATATATATATAAATATATATATATGTATATATATATACATATATATATATATATATATATATATATATACACACATATATGTGTATATATATATGTATTTATATATATATATACATATATATATATAAATATTCAGATTTATATTTTTTATATATATTCATTTAATTTATATACATTTTATTTTATCTTTGTTTTATTTATAATGTTTCTTTTTAATTAAATTTTAATATATTTGATCTACTTTGTTTTTTCTTTAATTTAACTCTGTTTTATATATTTTGTTACAACTTTATTTTATCTCATCATTTTTGTTTTGTCTTTTTAAATCTTCTGATTTTAGTTTCAGTGATTTCACTCTTTATTAAATTCAATATTACTATTAAACATTTAATCTAACTTTCAGTTTTATGAATCTTTGTTTTGTCTTTTTAATCTTTTATCAAGTTTATACATTTACATTTGGTCAAGTCTTTATTATTTGTTTTTTATTTAACATCTTTGATTTCATTTCCAGTTTCTTTATTGTTAAAATATCTTTGTCTTCATTGTCTGTGTTTGTTGAGGTTTAACGTCGGCGTTGGTTTTGTAACGTTGTCCTGTGTGAGCGCTGTCGTATGAATAAAGTTTGATTGATTGACGTAGCGTTGCGTGAACACTTGAAAGACGTACAGTCATCTCGTCTCATCTCCGCAACATAAAACCAAAAAACTTCCAACAGAGTTTATTTCATGTCGGCGCGTCGCACCGATCGGCTTTCATGTGAGGAATGCTTCAAAATGGAGGCCAGCATCTCCATGCTCATATGGACGGACACACAGTGTGTGTGTGTGTGTGTGTGTGTGTGTGTGTGTGTGTGTGTGTGTGTGTGTGTGTGTGTGTGTGTGTGTGTGTGTGTGTGTGTGTGTGTGTGTGTGACCCGTTGGAGGTTCAGCCAGAGTTCATCGGGCTACTGCCACCACAAACACCCAGGGAGCCTCGTCTCCATGTGTCACTCTAATGTGGCGAAGAGATGAAGAGCTGCTCGATCCAACCTCCCGTGTGTGTGTGTGTGTGTGTGTGTGAGTGTGTGTGTGTGTGTGTGTGTGTGTGTGTAGGTGATGTTTACATCGCATCTGGAAGTGTCCCGATCTAAATATTTCCTCCCATGTGAACCAGATGTGATGTTTTCTGATCTGTTAGTTGCACATGTCCGTAGAGGTCGCTGACATTGCCCCCCCCCTCGCCCAGCTCCGGTTCTGGCACGACACCAAACAAACACTCTGATCACAGCCCAGCTAACATGAGCTAACAGCAGCTACAGTGTACTTCACTGTCCATCATAAACTCCGTAAATCACAGAGTCCCTCCGAGGTCCTCTGGCTCTCTCTCTTTTTAAAGATGAAGCGTTGCGGACGCGTCATCGGGACGTCTCTCTTCACTTCATGTGGTCGGCCACAGCTCATAGCTCAGCCGGAGAGGCTGGCTTCCATTTTCTACAAAATCAAACAGGAGGAAAAAAAAAACGTATCAAAGGAGAGAAAAACGTCCTGAAGACAAAAAGAGTCACTGAAAACTGATTCAAGTCCACTGCAGATATTCAATGTTCAAACTGAGACACACCTGTCTGAAGCCTCCACAGGTGAGCAGCTCCCACATGACGGTGTAAAGGGTGTTTCTACACTGTAAAAAATAATAAGTTGACTTTACTTAAAAAAAATATGCAAAGTCGTTGCCTCAAAAAAAGTAATTTCTGTTGATTTAGATAAATTAGATTACAGTAACTAATTTATTCTGAGTTTGCAGTACTTAAATTAACTTATATAAATTAGATTAGAGTAACTTATTTATTTTGAGTTGGCAGTACTCAAATTAACTTATATAAATTGGACCACAGTAACTCAAATCAATGGATTTCAGATATCTTTTTTTGTAGATTTCACTTAATATTCATGAATTGTGAAAACTTAATTATCATTAGTTTTACCCATCTATCATATTCAGGTAAATTTAACTTGAATTTTCTTGACCTAAAACGTTCTACAATAGACATTAACATGACACATGCTAATTTAGTTAACAACAACAACAACAAAAAAAAAACATTACTTAATGGTAATGAGCCCCAAAAACACAATGAATAGTGAACACTCATTGGATTTATTGGAAAATGCACAAAAGAAAAGTCCCAACAATAAATGCATCTCTCTCTCTCCTTACCTTCCTACCTACCTCCCTCCCTATCTTCCTACATACCTACT
Source organism: Collichthys lucidus (assembly GCA_004119915.2). Taxonomy (NCBI): domain Eukaryota; kingdom Metazoa; phylum Chordata; class Actinopteri; family Sciaenidae; genus Collichthys; species Collichthys lucidus. Next base: position 2,144,228 of record CM014079.1, read on the forward strand.
GCCCTCCAACACCTGCCTTGCTCCCTCTGCCTCTCCCTCCATACTCTCATACCTTCATACTTATCTAGACCTTCCTCCCTTCCTCTCGCCACACTTACCTGCATACCTCCTCACCCTCCGACCTACCTTCCTCCCTCCCTCCCTCCCTCCCTCCCTCATACCTTCATACCTACCTACACCTATTTCCCTCCCTCCCCACCTACCTACCTCTTTACCTTCATACCTATCTACCAACCTCCCTCCTTTCTAACTAACTGGAACTAACTGGAACTACAATCAACATGTTATCATGTTCTAAAGTGCACAGCAGTGATAAATAACAAAATGCATCACTGTCTTACTGCCAATTAACAAATCAGTATCACTATCTTACAAACACAATCAAAGTGTAACATTTGTGTGTAACATTATACATTATACCTGGAACAGTAAACAAGTTATCTTGTTTTTTCTCACTTCACAAAACTGGCAAAGTTTGTACTCAGCAATTTTGAATGGCCTACCCCAGTAGTTTATTCTGCAGTGTGATCAGTTTTGGAGGGAGGGTCTTGTTGCTGAGTCCAAGCATGACTGCTTGGATGAATTTGAATGTGTTTTCCATGCATTTTGGGTAATTCAAGTGAAGGGCATACAGTACATGAACCCAAATAGAAGGCAGACTGCCTGGGGAAAGTCTTTGACATTGTCCATGACAATACCTCCCTCAAGTATGATGGCAATGGAGATGGGTTGGGGGTGCACTGCATTCGGACCCTGCTGCTGAGCATCTTCGATCACCGTCAGCACTCCAACTGTGACTGAGGCAAGTGCTTCCTCTTTCGCTGCAACCTGTAAAAAAGCACACAGGACTGGGTGAATCTGGGACAATTTCCTCAACCAAAAAAAACCCCACATAATTCTTCAGTTCATCAAAACATTCAAACTACAAATACCTGAACTTGGAGATACATGTACAGAAAAGAAATGAAGAGAAGTTATATGAAAAGCAACCAAGTGTATTGACTATTACAAATATAAAGAAACATAAAATGGGTATACATTTTTAAAAAGTCTGAGCCTTTCTGATCAACTGAAAATAATTGAATATTAAATATTTTACAGAGCTATGAAATACATAAAATATATGATCTGCAATAAAAGAGTGTTTAGAATTTAGAGAAGGTTTAGAAAAGAGAATTTAGATGAATGTTTCTTTTACTTACAAAGCATGTCGTGTAGACTTGACTGGAGTCTTCACTGAGGAGAATTGGAAGACCTTTGAGGACAACAGTCCGAAGTGCGGTCACATCAGGTGACTAAAAATACAGAGAGAACAGCTATAAGTTCAGAACTTTGTAGCATTTTGAGAGTTTGTGGGAATATGTGTTGCATAAATGACATTGTACAGAAAATGAGAATGCACACAACTAATTATTAGAAAAATAGTTTAAAACACAACAGAATCCTTACCATCCAGTTGATGTGCTGCATCAAATCTGTCAGTTTTTGTCCCACAGTTCCTTTTTTAGACTTGAAAAGATCGATGAAGCGTGGCGTGTGCTGGTCTAGGGCTTCATAGAAGTTGCCTTCAAGATTCTTGCTGGCAATGCGATTAAACTCAGCAAAGACCTGAAAAATGGAGAGAGGAAATAGCAAGAGGGATAGCAACATTAAGCTGACCATCATTCAATTAATACTATAGCAAATGAAAGAGCTTGACATGCGAAACTAGGATGAAATAGAGCTGCTCGATTATGGCAAAAATCATAATCATGAATATTTTGGTCTGATGGAATCTATATGGGGTAAGGCAGGCCAAGACAAACAAGTATCTTACCTGTCTCTATCTTACCACTCACACACACGCGCACCTGTCCTCAGGCCCCGCCTGTAACACACAGAGACTGCCAGCTCATAACGAGCGACGACAAGTTAACTAGCCGACCAGTAGACGGAGCGACCGGCTTCCACCATTCCTGTCCTACAAACATACACATTATATCACCAGATGCCGTTTTTCAGCTAATCTTACACTTTGCTTTAACACACACACACACACACACACACACACACACACACACACACACACACACACACACACACACACACACAGAGCGGTCCTGCCCGTTGCTCAGCACCCCGCTCCGCTCTAGCGGGGAGCGCTATGCTGGGCTTCTTAGCCGACAGTACGCAGTAGAAGTATGTAGCTGTGAATTAACATTAGTGGCAACAGCAAGCTAGCACTGGCCATAAAGAAAATATATGTGAAATGAACGAGTTTGGCGACAGATAATGCAGCACTGCACTTACCCTTTAGCAGTAAAACATACTAACGTTATAACAAAACACACTCGACGGTTGACAAAAGAGTATTTACTTACCAAATAGGTGAAAATTATCCAGTCGAAAAGAGCGTGCGATTCGGCGCCAAAGTTTGCGTCAGCCAGGTCTGCGCATGTCTGAAAGAACGCCCAAAGGACCCTGGGACATTAAATTATTTTTTCTAATTTAACTGAAGTCGAGTACATTAAGTTATGCATGTTCTCCAAACCCAAATTACTAGTTACTTATTTAAGATTAGTCTTCACAACAAGTTGATGATTTCTGAGTTTGGTTCACTAATCATTTCTAATTAATTTGAATGTTAGTATTTACAGTGTACAGATGAAGCTCATGAGGAACGTCCAGAACATCTGGTCCACGCTGTGTTTGTATTCTTTCACTTGTTGGCTTCTTGTCTGCATCATGTCCAAACACGTCTCTGACTGATGTCCTGATCTGTGATCCATGTCCAACATGACGTGCATGAGTGAAGCCACGAGTCGTCTTCCACCTGTGGAAGCTTCAGGTGAACTGTCTGCAGTAAAAACCCACGTGGCGGTGTAAAGGGTCGTCTTCCACCTGTGGACCCAGGCGCGCAGATAGGTTTGAGAAACTGGGGGGGACGAAGCTGCCCCCAATGCCCCCCCCCCCCGGGACGGAGATTTTCTCGTGCGCCCTGATCAGTCTGTCCGGCTCCCCCTCTACCTCGTCAACCCGCTCCGCTGTCTTAATGAGCGGTATCGAAAATTCGCGAGGTTATTGTCGGGCGCTCGTGGCGCCCCCCACGAAATGGCGCCCCGGGCGGCTGCCCTGTCCGCCCGTACCTAAAACCGCTACTGGCACACACCTCAGTAAACCAAATATTATGTTAATTCATATTTTGGTTTCCTCGTGATGCTTGAATCAGAAGATTTGAAGAAGACAAAGTTTAAAAAAACAAACGAAAAAAAACCAAAACGTTAAGCTACATAAAAGTGGGTGGGACGGATCTACGGTCATTCAAAAGTGGGTGTGTCATGACACACCTGACACACACACTAATTGCGCCCCTGTGTGGACCTGCTTCATGCCTGGCAGCCTCGGCAGCTTCGGTGACGTCTGCTATGAGCTCAGGAAATGTTTCACGTTAAACAAACGATTCATTTGTGATTCACGTTTATTTAAATGGAACCACGGCACCTCATAGGTCGACTCGTAGAATAACACCGTCAGTTACAAACGAGCATGACGCTCATTTAGTTTTGATGTTGATTGACAGGACTGAGGTCATAATTCTCTGTCAGTTCAAAGGAAACTAATGTTTCGGGTCATTTTCTGGTTTTGTTCGTCTGAAATGACGATGTAACATCTCTGGACCTTCACAGTGAACAAGGAAACTAAATAATGCAGCGTTAGTTTGGACATTTCATCCTGGAGGTCCTCAGAGGACTAACACTGACCCAAGATCAACTTTTCTAACCAAACCACACTGATGTGGTGGAGGACTCTGGACTTTCTCCCCGTGCTGTTCATCCAGTCGGACAAACGGTGGATCTGATGAAGACGAACTGACCCTCAAACAACGATCGACGCTGGTGGGAAACCACACAAAGACAGGAAGTGGAGTAGAGTATAATGAAATAAAACAGGAAACACAAAACATGAAACTTAAAACCAAAACATCAGAACCACAACTGTGCCACCACACGGACGTCAGGCCGAAGCCACAGAGACGGCTTCAGGGTAGAAAACTGAAAGCTCTGCACAGACTGCAGCAGACAGAGCAGACTCCTCAGCCTGGTCCTCATCCAGCCTGGTCAAAGTTATCTGCCTTGTCATGTACTACACAGCGGCTCAGGCACCAACATGTGGTACCGCAACGCATTCTTTGACTAATGCTGTGTCAAAGTTACACGGCGCTTTTTGGATGCTCAGCCCTCATCGACAAACTAATCCATCACCGGAGTCCGACGTTTGGCCCCGTCAGAGATGAATGGAGAAAGTTGCACCGAGCTTTTCTTATGTGGGGAACGGATCGCGGACTGATCTTCAGCTCCGGGACCACATTAAAGCGTCGACTTGATGAAGACTGAAGGAGCTGTGGGACGGACTGGACGGCCCCCCCGCGTGACATCCGATATTCTGATCCGTGCTAACGGGCTGAAACAACATGGGACAGGGTTAGACTTCAAACTCACTTCACTGTAACTTCTGACTGCTGGAGCCGGGACAGCAAGTCTTTCTTCATGTTCCCTGATCAACCGTCAAGAGCTGCTGACCACTCATCAATAGTTATCAATCACCATCAATAGTTATCAATCATCATCAATAGTTATCAATCACCATCAATAGTTATCAATCACCATCAATAGTTATCAATCATCATCAATAGTTATCAATCATCTCAATCATCATCAATAGTTATCAATCATCATCAATAGTTATCAATCATCATCAATAGTTATCAATCATCATCAATAGTTATCAATCACCATCAATAGTTATCAATCATCATCAATAGTTATCAATCACCATCAATAGTTATCAATCACCATCAATAGTTATCAATCATCATCAATAGTTATCAATCATCATCAATAGTTATCAATCACCATCAATAGTTATCAATCACCATCAATAGTTATCAATCACCATCAATAGTTATCAATCATCATCAATAGTTATCAATCACCATCAATAGTTATCAATCATCATCAATAGTTATCAATCACCATCAATAGTTATCAATCATCATCAATAGTTATCAATCACCATCAATAGTTATCAATCACCATCAATAGTTATCAATCACCATCAATAGTTATCAATCATCATCAATAGTTATCAATCATCTCAATCATCATCAATAGTTATCAATCATCTCAATCATCATCAATAGTTATCAATCATCATCAATAGTTATCAATCACCATCAATAGTTATCAATCATCATCAATAGTTATCAATCACCATCAATAGTTATCAATCATCATCAATAGTTATCAATCACCATCAATAGTTATCAATCACCATCAATAGTTATCAATCATCATCAATAGTTATCAATCATCTCAATCATCATCAATAGTTATCAATCATCATCAATAGTTATCAATCATCATCAATAGTTATCAATCACCAATCACCATCAATAGTTATCAATCACCATCAATAGTTATCAATCACCATCAATAGTTATCAATCACCATCAATAGTTATCAATCACCAATCACCATCAATAGTTATCAATCACCATCAATAGTTATCAATCATCATCAATAGTTATCAATCACCAATCACCATCAATAGTTATCAATCATCATCAATAGTTATCAATCATCATCAATAGTTATCAATCATCATCAATAGTTATCAATCACCATCAATAGTTATCAATCACCATCAATAGTTATCAATCATCATCGATAGTTATCAATCACCATCAATAGTTATCAATCACCATCAATAGTTATCAATCACCATCAATAGTTATCAATCATCATCAATAGTTATCAATCACCATCAATAGTTATCAATCACCATCAATAGTTATCAATCATCATCAATAGTCAATAGTATTTGCTCTGTTCTTTTTAGTTGCTGTCAGACTTTCATGTTGTCCAACGTCGACGAGGTGTTGAAAGCCTGAACGAGCTGACCGAGTCCGAGCAGGTCGATTGGATGATCGGACGCAGGTGAGAGGGGAACCAGAGGCCACGCCCACAACGCAGACAAACAGACACTACAGTGAAGTGACTGTGCTGCTGCAGTCATGCGTCCTCAGCTCAGAGTTTTCTGGAGGCTCCGGGATCATCAGGGTGGATCTTTACGTTTCATGTCACATGAAGGTCGAAGCTGAATCGCTGCTCGGCTTCTTTAGCCTCCTTATCGCTCCGACTTTTAAATTTTGTGGCTCAATCTTTGGGTTGGACCGAACAAACATCTGCCAGGGACAATTTTGGTTTGGACGGGCGTGTCCTGGGGTCTGGGTGGTGGCAGCGGTCCGAGGTCAGTGACTCGAGCTCGGGATGTCGACAAACACGGAGACACGGAGCTGAACAAGAAGTACGTTAATATAAGACATGAAGTGGAGGTGTGGAGGCGACGACAAGCCCGCGTTCAAACTAATGCCAAATATATTGTAGCGATATCTCGGATCTGCGGAGGGTCTGTCAGCAATCTGACTCTCTCTGTACGTCCTGGGAGCTCTGCAGAAACGCCTTCAAAGTGTGGGTTTGTTCTTCAGAGCCCGCAGTGGCAGCATTTCTCCATCACATCTACATTTCACATAATGAAAAACTGCAGCGCCTCTGTTAGTTCATATGTGCCCAATGTGAGCAGAGGCAGGGGCTCTGGAGGATCAATAAACGCTCCGGCGTAGGATTCCCGCGCCTCTGGCTCATGCAGAGAGGAGATATATGAAAAGCACACAGAGAGAGAGGCTCTGCAGCAAAGCCTTCTGGGACTCTGTGTGTATTTAGTCTAGCTGCCGATGTCCTTCAGCGGTTTCGGTTCAAAGCGCGTCGAGTCTGAGCCAAAAGCAACTGTGAAACCAGCCCCTTGATCACAGCGGCGCTGCCTTTGATTGAATTTAGCATTCAGCGGCGTGTGAGGTAGAACCGGCGAGAGGTCGAGGTAGTCATGTCCAATTTCCCACTTCATGTGAGACTGTGTGGAGTGGACGGAGGCAGGGCGGCGGCGGGGACGAGGTGGACAGACAGAAGGAGGACGCAGACACAAAGGGTCACGTGGTCGGTACCTGCAGAGACAGACGAGGAGGAACTCCACCCGGAAACAACGTGAGCGGCGCCGCTGGTTTAATGCTAACTCCTCGACTCTGATCATAACAACACCTCACTGCTGGTTCTGAGGTCGTGCTCAGTCGGGCCAGGTCCGACCATTTTTACAGGGACTTCCTGTTAAAGTAGACTCTGTTGTACTGTCTCCGGTTCTGGCACAACACTGAGCTCACAGTCTGGACAGCCCAGCTAACAGACTGAGCTAACAGCAGCTAACAGCAGCTAACAAACTGAGCTAACAGTCTGAACAGCCCAGCTAACATACTGAGCTAACAGCAGCTAACAAACTGAGCTAACATGAGCTAACAGCAGCTAACAGACTGAGCTAACAGTCTGAACAGCCCAGCTAACAAACTGAGCTAACAGCAGCTAACAAACTGAGCTAACATGAGCTAACAGCAGCTAACAGACTGAGCTAACAGCAGCTAACAAACTGAGCTAACAGCAGCTAACAGACTGAGCTAACAGCAGCTAACAAACTGAGCTAACAGCAGCTGACAGACTGAGCTAACAGCAGCTAACAGACTGAGCTAACATGAGCTAACAGCAGCTAACAAACTGAGCTAACATGAGCTAACAGACTGAACTAACATCAGCTAACAGACTGAGCTAACATGAGCTAACAGCAGCTAACAGACTGAGCTAACAGCAGCTAACAAACTGAGCTAACAGCAGCTAACAGACTGAGCTAACAGCAGCTAACAAACTGAGCTAACAGCAGCTGACAGACTGAGCTAACAGCAGCTAACAGACTGAGCTAACAGCAGCTAACAGACTGAGCTAACATGAGCTAACAGCAGCTAACAAACTGAGCTAACAGCAGCTAACAGACTGAACTAACATCAGCTAACAGACTGAGCTAACATGAGCTAACAGCAGCTAACAAACTGAGCTAACATGAGCTAACAGCAGCTAACAAACTGAGCTAACAGCAGCTAACACACTGAGCTAGCATAAGCTAACAGCAGCTAACACACTGAGCTAGCATAAGCTAACAGCAGCTAACACACTGAGCTAACATGAGCTAACAGCAGCTACAGTCACTGTCAGTGTCTGTCAGTCAGCAGCGTGATTTAAAACATTTCGTTACATAAGAAGAAAACGTCGTGAACAAAGATGAGGTGGCTCCGTCACATGTTAGCGTTAGCGTCCTCAGGTGCCGAGCTGAGACTCCTGAGATCGCGGATGTCTCCCCCGCTGTCTCCCCCGCTGTCTCCCCCGCTGTCTCCCTCTCTCACCTGACTAATGACTAATTATCCTCAGGAAGCCTCATCAGGAGGGAGGTGGGGAGAGGACGGGCGACGGAGCGTTCACACATAGAGAAGAGGCAGACGGTGGGTGTCTGTCTCCTCCCTGGGCGTCAGGAGCCATTGGATGGTATGATTGCAGTGTCCCCCCCCGTCAGGCTCCATGTTGGCCCGCTTGTCCTGCATCACTTCCCTGATGCGACGTTTACATCTGTTGCTGCTGAGCGTGAACCGCTCGCTGATGCAAAGCTCGAGTTTACTCCCCGAGTGGAGACACGGCGAGACACGGAAACATATGACTCAAAACTGGAAAAGATTTATCGAAGCAGCTCTGGAAACAAATTCTTCAGTTTCACAAACTGCTGCTGTAAACTGCTGTTAGCTCAGTCCGTTAGCCAGGCTGCGAGCTCAGAGCCAGTGTCGTGCCAGAACCGGAGCTGGACAACACATACAAGTTAGCATCATGGGTCACGTTAGCTTGTCGGTTAGCAAAGCCTCAGCAGCCTCTATGGATGTAATGGCAGAGGAGAAGACAGCGAAGAGGATGAAGACTAGTGAGAGGACTAGTCAGTAACATCAGCTGCTGCTGAGGACCTGGCTGATGATTGGCTGTTCGATCAGAAGTAATGTAATCAGAACAAATACTCGAGTACAGCTGGACATAGTTACAGAGTCTGTGCACACACAGGTGAGACAGCAGACAGGTAAAGCTAACGGATTGGTGGTCAGACAGCGAGCAGAGACACGCAGCAGGACAGAGCAGACATTATTTGTGGCGTTGCTCTGGGGGACAGAGCGGCGATCCTTCATGTCTTATCTAACCGTGTCTGTGTAGGTCACTGAGGCGGGGTAATGTCTTCCTGCTACCGTTGCTAATGACAGGCCTTCCACTCCTCCTCCTCAAAGGTCACTGCTAATTCCCTCCATCAGTGACGCAGCAGCCCGACACGAAGATCACAAACTTCACGGGGATGAGCTGCACCGAGCACGCTCAGAGGTCAGACCGGTGGAGCCACACAGGTGGAGGCTCAGGTGTATGAGCAGCACCAGCTCCAAGGCTCACCCTGACCACTTCAAGGTTTCCCAGGGTTCTCAAGGTCTTACTGTAGCTCTGTGATTTACAGAGTTTCCTGAAGGACAGTGAAGTAAACTGCCACCAACTGACAGTGTGTTAGCTCATGTTAGCTCAGTGGGTTAGCTGCTGTTAGCTCAGTGTGTTAGCCGCTGTTAGCTCAGTGGTTTAGCTGCTGTTAGCTTAGTGGGTTAGCCGCTGTTAGCTCAGTGGGTTAGCTGCTGTTAGCTCAGTGTGTTAGCTGCTGTTAGTTAACGTTAGCTCAGTGTGTTAGCTGCTGTTAGCTCAGTTTGTTAGTTGATGTTAATGTTAGCTCAGTGTGTTAGCTGCTGTTAGCTCAGTGTGTTAGCTGCTGTTAGTTAACGTTAGCTCAGTGTGTTAGCTGCTGTTAGCTCAGTGGGTTAGCTGCTGTTAGCTCAGTGGGTTAGCTGCTGTTAGCTCAGTGGGTTAGCTGCTGTTAGCTCAGTGTGTTAGCTGCTGTTAGCTCAGTTTGTTAGTTGATGTTAATGTTAGCTCAGTGTGTTAGCTCATGTTAGCTCAGTGTGTTAGCTCATGTTAGCTCAGTGGGTTAGCCGCTGTTAGCTCAGTGGTTTAGCTGCTGTTAGCTCAATGTGTTAGCTGCTGTTAGCTCAGTGTGTTAGCTGCTGTTAGCTCAGTGTGTTAGCTGCTGTTAGTTAACGTTAGCTCAGTGTGTTAGCTGCTGTTAGTTAACGTTAGCTCAGTGTGTTAGCCAGGTGTTGACGTTAGCGGACTCTGTGTTGTTGTCCTCTCCGGTACAGGAAGTTAACCCGGTGGCGTGGAGCGTCACATGGTTCAGGCCTGACCCCGTCAGCTGACCCATTAGAGGCCGACTCGGGCGGTCCCGGCGCGCGTCTCGTCCGTCCTCCTCCTCCCGTCCAGACAGCAGCAGACGCCTGTTGCCGTCTGCAGGCGGGCGACGCCACATCCTCTGTTTCCCATAAATCAGCAGGAGAAGCCCCGGCGCTGTCAGGACGCCGATCCTATCAGCCGGCAGACTGCTGCACAGGTGATGACGTGACGCTAAGTACGGCTGATGACCCCGCTGTATGACAGCGCTTCACAATTAGACACACCCATTCAACGCGGAGACAGCGGAGTGACGGAATAATAGCCGTGACTGTCACCGCAATTTATTGCATTATAATGGCACTGCCGGTGTGATATATGTAGTAGCAGACGTCTGTCCAGTGATCTGCATCAGGACTTCCTCCTCTGATCTCTGAGTATTTATTTAAAGCGTCTGATTCATTACAGCCTTCCGTCTTCATGTAGCGCCGCAGCCGGCCTGATTTACACTGACACTATCTGCAGCGTGTCAATGCGACAACAGCCCGAGGCGTCTGCAGTGAGGCTGAGCAGACGCTGGAGATGACAGCGTTCACGCCGGATCCTCAAAGCCTCTTTAACCCGAGCTGTCCATGTCCAGAGGACCACTGCCCACGGGCAGGAAGGTCACAGGTTCAATCCCAAACGTCTCACAGTGAACCTGTTTATATCAGCACGTGTGCTGCACACGTTCGTCATCTATCAGCCTAAATATATAAATAATATACGAACCGATGATGCAACCTCCGTGAAGTGCAGCCAAGAACTGCAGGTCCTCCAAAATGTCCAACTTCACACTGGACGTCACAGAGACTACGTCCAGGTTTTAGACAGTCTGCGGGGACGTCACAGAGACTACGTCCAGGTTTTAGACAGTCTGTGGGGACGTCACAGAGACTACGTCCAGGTTTTAGACAGTCTGTGGGGACGTCACAGAGACTACGTCCAGGTTTTAGACAGTCTGCGGGGACGTCACAGAGACTACGTCCAGGTTTTAGACAGTCTGCTTGGACGGCACGGAGACTACGTCCAGGTTTTAGACAGTCTGTGGGGACTTCACAGAGACTACGTCCAGGTTTTAGACAGTCTGTGGGGACGTCACGGAGACTACGTCCAGGTTTTAGACAGTCTGTGGGGACGTCACAGAGACTACGTCCAGGTTTTAGACAGTCTGCGGGGACGTCACAGAGACTACGTCCAGGTTTTAGACAGTCTGCGGGGACGTCACAGAGACTACGTCCAGGTTTTAGACAGTCTGCGGGGACGTCACGGAGACTACGTCCAGGTTTTAGGCAGTCTGCGGGGACGTCACGGAGACTACGTCCAGGTTTTAGACAGTCTGCGGGGACGTCACGGAGACTACGTCCAGGTTTTAGACAGTCTGCGGGGACGTCACGGAGACTACATCCAGGTTTTAGACAGTCTGCGGGGACGTCACGGAGACTACGTCCAGGTTTTAGACAGTCTGCGGGGACGTCACGGAGACTACGTCCAGGTTTTAGACAGTCTGCGGGGACGTCACGGAGACTACATCCAGGTTTTAGACAGTCTGCGGGGACGTCACGGAGACTACGTCCAGGTTTTAGACAGTCTGCGGGGACGTCACGGAGACTACGTCCAGGTTTTAGACAGTCTGCGGGGGACAAAGTTCTGAAGTTGTCAGATCAGGACTTTGTATAGAACACGTACATCTTGTAAAAGACCCGTCGAACTAAAAATAAAAAAAATCCTCCGTCACTTTAAGATTGTAGTGAAAGTCTCTGTGTCTGTTCTCCAGTTTGTTAGCCGGGCTGTGAGCTGACAGCACCGGGGGAGTGTTAGAGTTTGGACCACCGAAGAAGAAGAAGAAGAAGAAGAAGAAGAAGAAGAAGAAGAAGAAGAAGAAGAAGAAGAAGAAGAAGAAGAAGAGGTTTACAGCAGTCAGCAGCTTCTATGGACATGATGGCAGAGGAGAAGAGAGTGAAGAGGACGCTGACGGAGGAAGCTAAGAAGAGAAAAGGGTTTGGCTCACTGAGTCAGCTGTTCTCTCAGCTGTCACCTGTTCACTTGAACGTACAAATGTTCGAGACTTTTGATTCACCGTTGATTTTTGTCGCGAGTCCGACGTCGGGCTGAAGAGGAGCAGCTCACTCCGCTCTGATGAATACAAATGGACTTCATCTGCTCCACCTGCACGGCGGGTGGAGGGCGGAGTGTGACACCGGCAGGCCCGGCTACACCGCGGACACTAACGGAGCTAATCATTAGCTCAGAGCCGATCTATCAGCCGGCCGGTGTCTGCACATGATGGATGCTTTGCTACGTCCGACGCCAGCTCGCTCGAGCATGCAGGACGGATAATCGGGACAGGAAGTGAGAGCATAGCTCATAATTAGCGTTATGATCCGCAGAGGGGCTCCGATGATTCATAAGCATTGATCACACACACGGGCTCAGAGACGGAGGGCGGCGTTACACTGAGGCTGCAGGTTTCAAGGACCTAAAGAGATCTAAAGCCTCCACCCGTCTGTGATGAAGCGAGAGCGGGCGGATGTTTGTGATTCACAGAAGAAAAGTTGAGTGAGACGGAGGGAGGCGAGGGTAAACACGCCAAACAAACCCCTTCCTGAGACCTCGCTCGCTAATTTCCGCCGTTGTTGATTCTCTGTCTGAGGAGGGGTGGAGGTGGAGGTGGAGGTGGAGGTGGAGGTGGGTGGGTAATCCTTGGCCTTTTCATTGGCCTGTAATGATTCCCGCGCTGTGCGGCTAATAGGGCATTATCGGGGCCCCCGCCTGGCCGGACAGCTGATTAATGTCGGGGACAGAAGACACGGGGCCCGGCCGGGACCTGATGAAGGGCCGCTGCGATTGGATGGAGCAGGATGATGAACGAGCTACACCAGCTCCACCAGCCCCACGCCCGTGTCTCATTAGTGCGCCCTGTGCTCTTTGGTGTTCAGCTAATGTAGCGCGTCGGCGCTCCGGCCCGGCGTTCGGCCGAGGAGGAGGAGATGACCTGTCGACTTCAGGAGCTCGTTGAAGACCGCCGCCGTCACCATGGCAACCACAAAAACACACACTTCACGCTAACAGTGTGTTATGTAGCGCTCTTCTCCTCTGCCATAGCAGCTGAAACACGAGCTAACGTTAGCTTAGAAACGGAGTCCGCTAAAAACAACAAGTCAAGCTAACGTTACCGCTTAACATTTGTTAGCCTGCTAGCTAACGTAGCTGAAAAACATCATCCAGACTCTCTGGCTAACATTAGCTTGATGCTTGCTAACGGTATCGCTAGCAAAACCTGATCCGTGGTGCTAACTTATGTGTTGTCCAGCTCCAGTTCTGGCACGACACTGGCTCTGAGCTCACAGTCTGTGCAGCCCGGCTAACAAACTGAGCTAATATTAGCAGCCTCGGAGGTTGTAGGCGGCGTGTGTTCATGTCACGTGTGGCTCATGCTAAACATTTATGAGGATGTATTCTGTCCCATTTACTGCCACCAGCTGAACACCCACGCCTCCTCCACCTCCCACCCTGCACCACCCCATAAAAAGCCAATTACATCCGGGCTATGGAGCTCATTGATACCTAATTGGATTATTGTTAAGGGCGCCGTCAGCCTCGCGTGACATCATCCGAGTGACACCAGAAGTGATTGGGGGCGTTGTCCCGCTTGAAACCCGTGACCCCGGCCTGCTTGGAGGGTGTCATAGAGCCGAGCAGCACCGGGTGGAGGAGGAGGGTGGAGGGCAACCTAGAGACCCTGAAGAATACTTTCACATTCAAATGAGGCAGAGCGCTGTGTCTGCTGCAACACCACCTCCCCCCTTCACCTCCACCCACCACAACCTCCACACCCACATACTAGCACTATAAGCTAACCACAGTTAGCGCTTCACTACTTATCAGTCTTTACATCAAGTAATGGCAGCTAACGTTAGCAGTGAGCTAACATGGAGGGAAAAACTAATGTGATTAAGTTCATAACGTTAGCTAATGTTAGCTTTACACTCAAGCTAACTAAAGTAGCTAATGTTAGCTTTACACTCAAGCTAACTAAAGTAGCTAATGTTAGCTTTACACTCAAGCTAACTAAAGTAGCTAATGTTGGCTTTACACTCAAGCTAACTAAAGTAGCTAATGTTGGCTTTACACTCAAGCTAACTAAAGTAGCTAATGTTGGCTTTACACTCAAGCTAACTAAAGTAGCTAATGTTAGCTTTACACTCAAGCTAACTAAAGTAGCTAATGTTAGCTTTACACTCAAGCTAACTAAAGTAGCTAATGTTGGCTTTACACTCAAACTAACTAAAGTAGCTAATGTTAGCAGTCAGCTCTGTTAGCTACATCCCAAAACTAGTGAAATATACCGCATTAGCTTATATTATCAGTTAGCTATGTTAGCCTTTTCCCAAAATGTGTAACGTTAACAGTTAGCTACATTAGCCCTATCTCCAAAACGACTGGATCCTCAGTGTTAGCTGTATTAGCTTTGTTATATTAGCTTTAGAGCTACTGCATTGCTAATTAACTGCTGCTAACTGAATCTGCCATTAGCATGCTAACAGAACCGGGCTCAGCATCAAAGCTGGACTGGACCGGGTTGGAGCACAGGGACCAACAGGGAATAACGTCACAGTACCGAGGAGATTCACAGACTTTATGAAGGAAACATTGATAAGTAGCAGCAGAGCTAAAGCTAATATAACAAAGCTAATGCAGCTAACACTGAGGATTGAAGCTAGTGCTAATGTAGCTAACTGCTAACAGAAGTTAATGACCTTGCTAGTTTTAACTGCTAACATAAGCTAATGTTGTAGCTATAGATATAGCTTAACAGCTAACATAAGCTAATGTTGTAGCTATAGATATAGCTTAACAGCTAACATAAGCTAATGTTGTAGCTATAGATATAGCTTAACTGCTAACATAAGCTAATGTTGTAGCTATAGATATAGCTTAACTGCTAACATAAGCTAATGTTGTAGCTATAGATATAGCTTAACAGCTAACATAAGCTATTTTAGTTAGCTTGGATGCAAAGCTAACATTAGCTAATGTTATGAACTGAAGTACATTCGTTTTATCCTCCATGTTAGCTCAGTGCTAACGTTACGAACAGCGGCTTGACTGTTTTTACGTTGACGCGATGCTAAAGACAGAGTAACGCAGTGAGCCTCAGATCGAGCCCTGCGGGACGCCGCACTCTGAGAACATGAGTCAGTGTTTGAAGGGTAAACGTGTAGCTCATGTCTCTAAGGAAACCCCCGCCTGCCCGTCCTCCGTCACTCGCTCCGCTCTCAGCAGCCCGGCATGGTGGGTGGCAGGGCGGCACAGTTGTTTAGGATATACGACCCCGGGGGGTCAAAGGTTTATTAAAGAGCCTGTAAGTACTTGTTCAAAATAGAGCCCTGACCCATTACCCTCTGTTTCCCCACCCCCCACCTGCTCTGCACACACACACACACACACACGCACACACCACAACACACACACACACACACACACACACACACACACCACACACACACCACACACAGCTGGAAAACACGACGTCTTACACAACAAGTAGTTTCAAACCGAGCAATCTGATTGGTCAACTAGACATTTAGACACATGACATCACAGCTGACATCATCCCTGAAAATATGACTCCGCCATCTTCACATCCCGAATATAAAACATGGAAATAAATATGAATAAGACACTGAAGTCGAAATTAAATATTGATGTTATATAATAATTAATGCAGCACCTCTGCTCTACATGTGTGGTTCCCACCCTGTGTCGCATTTTTAATTTAATTCATTTGACTAAAAAGAGACAAAACACTTTTTACAGATGAATCATAACATGAAGAATAAATGATGAATTTAAATGTTTTTTTAAGATCAGACAGAATTAAACTGATTCAGATCATTACAGAAAGAATATAAACACGATGTTATATTTGTCGTATTAATCCAGCAACCGAGAAAATATAATAACAGATGAAGATCGAAATATATTTAAATATTCTAATATTACACTTAAATATAGTCGTTTAAACTCTGACAGCTGTCACATATAAATAATACACATAAATAATACAAAACAATATATAGAAATAATAAATCAATACTCTGAACATTCTTTTGTTGCAGACTTTACAGAAAATGATTTTTATTTTATTTCCTGACATATTATATTTTTATTGTTAATATTTCATATTCTGACAGAAAACCACAAAATGTTCATCATGAACAGAAAGTCTCCGTCCTCTGACCATGTGTCTTTATTTTCATGTTTTAGTTTTTTTATTTTTATGTTCAGACACGATCGCTCAGATCTCCGGCATGGAGTCGTATCAGCGAAGGTCAAGCTCGAGTCGAGTCGTGGATCATTGAATGTGACCTCCACCTCCGCCCGAACACCACCCAGCCTCCCTTTCCCATCCTGAGCAGCGTTTTGCTCTGTGAGTCTCTCCTGTGAAGCGTTGATGTCTAGACGTCTCCTCGGCCATGAAAGGCTCGGAGGCCTCGTCTCTCGCGCTCGTCCTCTCCACCCTTTGTCTCCTCGCTGTGTCCCTCCATCTTCCCCGCTGACTCGGGACAATTACCGGCCAGCGCCACTTCCTAAACGTGTTGTCGGGGGCCGAGCGATCAACCCCGTCACCCCCGTCGGGGGGCCCCCTGGCAGCCAGGGTCCGAGGGCGGGACCCCCGTGATCGACCATGCGGAGCCGCGACACAAGAGGACGGCTGGCTGGTCTCCGAGGCCGGGCGGATGCAGGTGTCAATCATGACGGAGGCTGAATATTCAGCTCATCTTTTTGGTGTTCAGACGTGAAATATATGAAATCTTTTTGCAGCTCCATGAATCCTGACCTGGATCCTGGTTCTGGCGCCGCCTCCTCGGGCTTATCACCATCTAATGACTACATCGGCACACCAGCGAGGGGGAGGTCCAGCAGTGTGTCTCCGTCTTTTCATGGCAGAGGGGCCTCCGGCACAAAGGGCCGTCCACAAAGGAGCCCTCTTATTCTCTCATTATTGACACCCGTAATTGTTTGTGCTGTCTGATAATGGCCCTCAAAGCCGCTCGGTATCAGCAGTAACCTTCTGTCTGGGCTGCGTGCTGCACCGGGTCGGGTCGGGGGGTTTGGATCCTGTAGCTGGATCTATCTCCTGCGGAGGTCATCGGGGAATCGCATTTCCATTTTGTTTATTAGCAGCTTTGTGTTTGTGCCGGAGACGCCATCTCGAATTCAGAACCACGGGCGCTCCGCGATATTGTTGTCTTATTAATTACGTGCGGGGGTGTAAGTACAAATCTCCTGATACGTCGAGGCACGCCGCTTTTATTATGAGAGGAAACGTTAGCCTTAATTAAACGACACACTTTTATTAGCACGCCGTGTAACGCGGCCTCCGCTGCTGTCAGCGCCGAGCGGCTGACTCGTGGTTCTGCCAGTCAACGGCCTTTAAAAGAACAACTGTCTAATCCCAGCTCAACCGGTGTAATTAGAGCCAACGCGCTCGTCATTAGTCAGACGTAAATTGCCCACTTACCCGACTTATAAATATTTGAGAGACACTTCTTATAAATTGTTTGAGTATTAAAAGAATTCGCCTGAAAGCAAATTAATAAGTTATTTATGAGCCGCGTTAATCAGTCAGTCAGTACGCTGCAGCGCCGCGCTCGCCAGGCGCCACAGCAACAGACGACCAGGACGAACAACAGACGGACAACAGACGGCCATGACGGACAACTGACAACCAGGATGGACAACAGACGACCAGGGCGGACAACAGATGGACAACAGACGGACAACAGACGGCCATGACGGACAACTGACAACCAGGATGGACAACAGACGACCAGGGCGGACAACAGATGGACAACAGACGACCAGGACAGACAACAAACGACCAGGATGGACAACAGACGACCAGGACGAACAACAGACGACCAGGATGGACAACAAACGACCAGGACGGACAACAGACGACCAAAACAAACAACAGACGACCAGGACGGACAACTGACAACCAGGATGGACAACAGACGACCAGGGCGGACAACAGATGACCAGAACAGACAACGAACGACCAGGATGGACAACAGACGACCAGGGCGGACAACAGATGGACAACAGACGACCAGGACGAACAACAGACAACCAAAACAAACAACAGACGACCAGGACGGACAACAAACGACCAGGACGGACAACAGACAACCAAAACAAACAACAGACGACCAGGACGGACAACCAGGATGAACAACAAACGACCAGGACGGACAACAGACGGACAACAGATGACCAGGATGGACAACAGACGGACAACAGACGGACAACAGACGACCAGGACAGACAACAGATGACCAAAACAAACAACAGACGACCAAAACAAACAACAGACGACCAAAACAAACAACTGACAACCAGGATGGACAACAGACGACCAGGGCGGACAACAGATGGACAACAGACGACCAGGACGAACAACAGACGACCAAAACAAACAACAGACGACCAGGACGAACAACAGACGACCAAAACAAACAACAGACGACCAAAACAAACAACAGACGACCAGGACGAACAACAGACAACCAAAACAAACAACAGACGACCAGGACGGACAACAGACGACCAGGACGGACAACAGACGGACAACAGACAACCAAAACGAACAACAGACGGACAACAGACGACCAAAACAAACAACAGACGACCAGGACAGACAACAGACGACCAGGACGGACAACCAGGATGAACAACAAACGACCAGGACGGACAACAGACGGACAACAGACGACCAAAACGAACAACAGGCGGACAACAGACGACCAGGACGGACAACAGACGACCAGGACGGACAACAGACGATGAGGAGAGACAATCATCAGTCAGCTTACTGATGAGCGTGGATCGGAGCGGTGCTAACAGAACCGCTCCACCCGCTGTAAATACGGTGATGGGGTGATGATGGGCACCGAGCGGGTGGAGCGGCTGCTGAGGCGACAGTGGAGAGCTGGACAGGTCTATTTGTAGTGGCTGCCCTGAGGGAGGGGCTTTTCAACACCCCAACCAGGGGGCAGATAACCTGAGGGGGGCAACATGAGCTCCACCTAGTCTAGACGAGATTCAGCCGGCTGAAGTGAAGAGGAGCTGCTGTTAGCTCAGTCTGTTAGCCAGGCTGCCCAGACTGTGAGCTCAGAGCTGGTGTCGTGCTAGAACCGGAGCTGGGCAATACAGAAGTTATTATCGTAGGTCATGTTTTAGAGGTTGGTGAGAGCTTGGTGAAATAAAACGCTGAAAGACAGATGTTGGTGACCTGGCTGATGTTGGTGACCTGGCTGATGTTGGTGACCTGGTTGATGTTGGTGACCTGGCTGATGTTAGTGACCTGGTTGATGTTGGTGACCTGGCCGATGTTGGTGACCTGGCTGATGTTGGTGACCTGGCTGATGTTGGTGACCTGGTTGATGTTGGTGACCTGGCTGATGTTGGTGACCTGGTTGATGTTGGTGACCTGGCTGATGCTGGTGACCTGGTTGATGTTGGTGACCTGGCTGATGTTGGTGACCTGGCTGATGTTGGTGACCTGGCTGATGTTGGTGACCTGGCTGATGTTGGTGACCTGGTTGATGCTGGTGACCTGGTTGATGTTGGTGACCTGGTTGATGTTGGTGACCTGGTTGATGTTGGTGACCTGGTTGATGCTGGTGACCTGGCTGATGTTGGTGACCTGGTTGATGTTGGTGACCTGGTTGATGCTGGTGACCTGGCTGATGTTGGTGACCTGGCTGATGTTGGTGACCTGGCTGATGACCTGGCTGATGTTGGTGACCTGGCTGATGACCTGGCTGATGTTGGTGACCTGGCTGATGTTGGTGACCTGGCTGATGTTGGTGACCTGGTTGATGTTGGTGACCTGGCTGATGTTGGTGACCTGGCTGATGTTGGTGACCTGGTTGATGTTGGTGACCTGGCTGATGCTGGTGACCTGGTTGATGTTGGTGACCTGGCTGATGTTGGTGACCTGGCTGATGTTGGTGACCTGGTTGATGTTGGTGACCTGGCTGATGTTGGTGACCTGGCTGATGTTGGTGACCTGGCTGATGTTGGTGACCTGGTTGATGCTGGTGACCTGGTTGATGTTGGTGACCTGGTTGATGTTGGTGACCTGGTTGATGTTGGTGACCTGGTTGATGCTGGTGACCTGGCTGATGTTGGTGACCTGGTTGATGTTGGTGACCTGGTTGATGCTGGTGACCTGGCTGATGTTGGTGACCTGGCTGATGTTGGTGACCTGGCTGATGACCTGGCTGATGTTGGTGACCTGGCTGATGTTAGTGACCTGGTTGATGTTGGTGACCTGGTTGATGCTGGTGACCTGGCTGATGTTGGTGACCTGGCTGATGTTGGTGACCTGGCTGATGTTGGTGACCTGGCTGATGTTGGTGACCTGGTTGATGTTGGTGACCTGGTTGATGCTGGTGACCTGGCTGATGTTGGTGACCTGGCTGATGTTGGTGACCTGGCTGATGACCTGGTTGATGTTGGTGACCTGGCTGATGTTGGTGACCTGGCTGATGTTAGTGACCTGGCTGATGTTGGTGACCTGGCTGATGTTGGTGACCTGGCTGATGTTGGTGACCTGGTTGATGTTGGTGACCTGGCTGATGTTGGTGATCTGGTTGATGTTGGTGACCTGGCTGATGTTGGTGACCTGGCTGATGACCTGGCTGATGTTGGTGACCTGGCTGATGTTAGTGACCTGGCTGATGTTGGTGATCTGGCTGATGTTGGTGACCTGGCTGATGTTGGTGACCTGGCTGATGTTGGTGATCTGGTTGATGTTGGTGACCTGGTTGATGTTGGTGACCTGGCTGATGTTGGTGACCTGGTTGATGTTGGTGACCTGGCTGATGTTGGTGACCTGGCTGATGTTGGTGACCTGGTTGATGTTGGTGACCTGGTTGATGTTGGTGACCTGGTTGATGTTGGTGACCTGGCTGATGTTGGTGACCTGGCTGATGTTGGTGACCTGGTTGATGTTGGTGACCTGGTTGATGTTGGTGACCTGGCTAATGTTGGTGACCTGGCTGATGTTGGTGACCTGGTTGATGTTGGTGACCTGGCTGATGTTGGTGACCTGGCTGATGTTGGTGACCTGGCTGATGTTGGTGACCTGGCTGATGTTGGTGACCTGGCTGATGTTGGTGACCTGGTTGATGTTGGTGACCTGGCTGATGTTGGTGACCTGGCTGATGTTGGTGACCTGGCTGATGTTGGTGACCTGGCTGATGTTGGTGATCTGGTTGATGCTGGTGACCTGGTTGATGTTGGTGACCTGGTTGATGTTGGTGACCTGGCTGATGTTGGTGACCTGGTTGATGTTGGTGACCTGGCTGATGTTGGTGACCTGGCTGATGTTGGTGACCTGGTTGATGTTGGTGACCTGGCTGATGTTGGTGACCTGGCTGATGTTGGTGACCTGGCTGATGACCTGGCTGATGTTGGTGACCTGGCTGATGACCTGGCTGATGTTGGTGACCTGGCTGATGTTGGTGACCTGGCTGATGTTGGTGACCTGGTTGATGTTGGTGACCTGGTTGATGTTGGTGACCTGGCTGATGTTGGTGACCTGGCTGATGTTGGTGACCTGGCTGAGCCTTTTCGTTGCTTTAATTTGCACGTTTTGTGGCTGACGTGTCAGAAATGTGGAGTTAGTCAGCTGACCTCGAGGTTGGTGCAGGTAGCCCACCCACCATCAGACCCTGACCCTGACTCGCTGCATTCCTCACTCTCTCTGTCAGGACACAAGTGTTTGTACTGACCACCTACATGTGTGTGTGTGTGTGTGTGTGTGTGCTGTTGTTTTAATCTGCATGTTTTCATCTCTGAACCACGAGCAGCAGTCAGAGTAATCTGAGTACAGCGTGTAAGCCGATAACTGTCCACACATATGAAGCAGAAACTTTCTCTGACGGCACTTCAAACCGAGTCCTGCAGACCGGGCGGCTCGTCTTACAGCTGCGGACACTCTGTAACTCATTCAGGGCGTCGACGCTGATGAAACCAGCTCCTGTTTCATGACCATCATCTCTAAACGGAGACAGCTGGCCCAGGATCTGACCGACAGCTTCTGCCTTAACGTGGCAACAAGAACCAGCCAGAGAGGAAAGTCCAGTTACAGTGATTATATATTTATAATTATTATATATTTATTATACATTTACATTTATATTTATTATATATTTACATTTAAACCCGGCAAGAAAACCACCTCGGTAGACTGCTATGTTCACTGTTAGACTGGACACTGCCGGTTCAGAGGTTCTGTCTCTGTGTTCACTGTTAGACTGGACACTGCTGGTTCAGAGGTTCTGTCGCCGTGTTCACTGTTAGACTGGACACTGCTGGTTCAGAGGTTCTGTCGCTGTGTTCACTGTTAGACTGGACACTGCCGGTTCAGAGGTTCTGTCGCCGTGTTCACTGTTAGACTGGACACTGCCGGTTCAGAGGTTCTGTCACTGTGTTCACTGTTAGACTGGACACTGCCGGTTCAGAGGTTCTGTCTCTGTGTTCACTGTTAGACTGGACACTGCCAGTTCAGAGGTTCTGTCACTGTGTTCACTGTTAGACTGGACACTGCTGGTTCAGAGGTTCTGTCACTGTGTTCACTGTTAGACTGGACACTGCCAGTTCAGAGGTTCTGTCACTGTGTTCACTGTTAGACTGGACACTGCCAGTTCAGAGGTTCTGTCACTGTGTTCACTGTTAGACTGGACACTGCCGGTTCAGAGGTTCTGTCGCTGTGTTCACTGTTAGACTGGACACTGCCAGTTCAGAGGTTCTGTCTCTGTGTTCACTGTTAGACTGGACACTGCCGGTTCAGAGGTTCTGTCACTGTGTTCACTGTTAGACTGGACACTGCCAGTTCAGAGGTTCTGTTCAGTCTTCTTCCTTGATTATAAATGATTCATTCCTTCTGTGTGAAGCCTCCTCGTACAGACATAGTCCGGTTTAATAACGCTCAGGTCTGCTGTTCATCAGCCTCACTTGTCAGATACACGATGAAGGAGATCGGTGTTGTTGACAGGTGTGCAGCAGGATGGAGGCAGGACACAAACAGATAAATGGAACGCTGCTGCATGAAACCTGTTAGTTGAAATCAAATAACATGTTCAGTCATTAGCACAGACATAGAGGAGGAAGAAGAGGAGGAGGAGGAGGAGGAGGAGGAGGAGGCCGTGAAGAGGTTCAGAGCAGGGAGCCTAATTTAAGACAGGCCAGAGGCCGGCTGTCCAGCTGCTGCTGCGATGGTGTGGCCAGGCAGTGAAGAGTAAACACACATTCCTACCAAAGGAATGTGTGTGTGTGTGTGTGTGTGTGTGTGTGTGTGTTATACGTATATAAACTGACAACATGAGACACAAAAATCGATGATGAAATATTCTGTTCTGTCAGACGATTCCTTCAACACGAGCGCTGCAGTGTAACACGGACGGGTTCAGAGTTCCCGGGGCCCCATAAAGGCCCCCGACCCTCTGTTTGCAGCACACACACTCACAGGTGTGCACAGCAGTGGTGGTAAGGTTTCTCTAACACACCAACATGCCACACAGGCTGGACATTCCTCACATTTCACCCCAGCAGCCTGCAGAGTGTCCGCAGAGCTGCTGACCCCGATCACTCGCCGTCCGAACCTCCACAGACCGGACAGGTGGCAGAGAGCGAGCTGAGGGGAGCTCGACCGTTTAAAACCGGACTATGCGACCCCATGACCACTCGGCTTCAGACCCTTGACCCCGCCACCGACCTCCGAGGCACCTGCGCAAGCTGCTCCACGATATGTGGACAACCTGTTGCCATGCACCATCGAGCCCGATGCCAGCACACGTACACGCTGCAGATTAAAGATCAGCTGATAGAAACGTGACGCTGTTTGATCGATGACACTGTCCCAGAGGGAAGAAGCAGAAGCACACCGACACTATAGATCTGCAGATACACACATGCCCTGACACGCATGTTCTCAGCCATGTATCATACATCTCACTGTAACTTACAGCAGCTCAACTCTGACAAAACACAGCGCCGTGTCTTCAGTCTGTGCTCTGTCTCTTTGTTTCCTGTCAGCAGGTGACGTCCTCCAACGTCCACGTGTCAAACATGGAGTTTACTGTCACAAAATAAAAAGAATATTCAGATCTGGGAAGCTGAAATCAGAACTCGTACAAACAATGCTCTGCATGGCGGAGCCTGTTTTAAACACTGAGCAGGTTGATTGGATGATATCTGACAGGAAACACTTCGAATGAAGCAACGTGCTGCTGGCGAGCCGTCAGGTGGATTTCTGTCTGCGCAGCAGCAGTTTGTCTGTTTGTCAAACTGAAGTGTCCGTCCTGTATTTCCAGCAGGTTGGACACCAGAGCTCTCTGGGAAACAGGAGGCGGTTAAAGGGCAGGTCACCGAGCCACAACACTGACCCCGTTAAAGAGTCCACCTGCAGCCTGTTGGTTCAGCAGCACCCACAGTTTTTACACCAGTCACGGAGACTACATCCAGGTTTTAGACAGTCTGCAGGGACGTCACGGAGACTACGTCCAGGTTTTAGACAGTCTGCGGGGACGTCACGAAGACTACATCCAGGTTTTAGACAGTCTGTGGGGACGTCACAGAGACTACGTCCATGTTTTAGACAGTCTGCGGGGACGTCTCAGAGACTACGTCCAGGTTTTAGACAGTCTGCGGGGACGTCACAGAGACTACGTCCAGGTTTTAGACAGTCTGCGGGGACGTCACGGAGACTACGTCCAGGTTTTAGACAGTCTGTGGGGACGTCACAGAGACTACGTCCAGGTTTTAGACAGTCTGTGGGGACGTCACAGAAACTACGGCCAGGTTTTAGACAGTCTGTGGGGACGTCACGGAGACCATGTCCAGGTTTTAGACAGTCTGTGGGGACGTCACAGAAACTACGTCCAGGTTTTAGACAGTCTGCGTGGACGTCACAGAGACCATGTCCAGGTTTTAGACAGTCTGCGGGGACGTCACAGAGACTACGTCCAGGTTTTAGACAGTCTGCGGGGACGTCACGGAGACTACGTCCAGGTTTTAGACAGTCTGTGGGGACGTCTCAGAGACTATGTCCAGGTTTTAGACAGTCTGTGGGGACGTCACAGAAACTACGTCCAGGTTTTAGACAGTCTGTGGGGACGTCACGGAGACTACGTCCAGGTTTTAGGAGACTACGTCCAGGTTTTAGACAGTCTGCGGGGACGTCTCAGAGACTACGTCCAGGTTTTAGACAGTCTGCGGGGACGTCACAGACGTCCAGGTTTTAGACAGTCTGCGTGGACGTCACAGAGACCATGTCCAGGTTTTAGACAGTCTGCGGGGACGTCTCGGAGACCATGTCCAGGTTTCAGACAGTCTGCGTGGACGTCACAGAGACTACGTCCAGGTTTTAGACAGTCTGCGGGGACGTCACTGAGACTACGTCCAGGTTTTAGACAGTCTGCGGGGACGTCATGGAGACTACGTCCAGGTTTTAGACAGTCTGCGGGGATGTCACTGAGACTACGTCCAGGTTTTAGACAGTCTGCGGGGATGTCTCGGAGACTACGTCCAGGTTTCAGACAGTCTGTGAGGACGTCACAGAGACTACGTCCAGGTTTTAGACAGTCTGCGGGGACGTCACAGAGACTACGTCCAGGTTTTAGACAGTCTGCGGGGACGTCACTGAGACTACGTCCAGGTTTTAGACAGTCTGCGGGGACGTCACAGAGACTACGTCCAGGTTTTAGACAGTCTGCGGGGATGTCTCGGAGACTACGTCCAGGTTTTAGACAGTCTGTGGGACGTCACAGAGACTACGTCCAGGTTTTAGACAGTCTGCGGGGACGTCACAGAGACTACGTCCAGGTTTTAGACAGTCTGCGGGGACGTCACGGAGACTACGTCCAGGTTTTAGACAGTCTGTGAGGACGTCACAGAGACTACGTCCAGGTTTCAGACAGTCTGCGTGGACGTCACAGAGACTACGTCCAGGTTTTAGACAGTCTGCGGAGACGTCTCAGAGACTACGTCCAGGTTTTAGACAGTCTGTAGGACGTCACTGAGACTACGTCCAGGTTTTAGACAGTCTGCGGGGACGTCACTGAGACTACGTCCAGGTTTTAGACAGTCTGTAGGACGTCACTGAGACTACGTCCAGGTTTTAGACAGTCTGCGGGGACGTCTCAGAGACTATGTCCAGGTTTTAGACAGTCTGCGGGGACGTCACAGAGACTACGTCCAGGTTTTAGACAGTCTGCGGGGACGTCACGGAGACTACATCCAGGTTTTAGACAGTCTGCGGGGACGTCATGGAGACTACGTCCAGGTTTTAGACAGTCTGCGGGGACGTCACGGAGACTACGTCCAGGTTTTAGACAGTCTGCGGGGACGTCACGGAGACTACGTCCAGGTTTTAGGAGACTACGTCCAGGTTTTAGACAGTCTGCGGGGACGTCTCAGAGACTACGTCCAGGTTTTAGACAGTCTGCGGGGACGTCACAGACGTCCAGGTTTTAGACAGTCTGCGGGACGTCACAGAGACATGTCCAGGTTTTAGACAGTCTGGGGGACGTCTCGGAGACTGTCCAGGTTTAGACAGTCTGGGGACGTCACAGAGACTACGTCCAGGTTTTAGACAGTCTGCGGGGACGTCACTGAGACTACGTCCAGGTTTTAGACAGTCTGCGGGGACGTCATGGAGACTACGTCCAGGTTTTAGACAGTCTGCGGGGATGTCACTGAGACTACGTCCAGGTTTTAGACAGTCTGCGGGGATGTCTCGGAGACTACGTCCAGGTTTTAGACAGTCTGTGAGGACGTCACAGAGACTACGTCCAGGTTTTAGACAGTCTGCGGGGACGTCACAGAGACTACGTCCAGGTTTTAGACAGTCTGCGGGGACGTCACTGAGACTACGTCCAGGTTTTAGACAGTCTGCGGGGACGTCACAGAGACTACGTCCAGGTTTTAGACAGTCTGCGGGGATGTCTCGGAGACTACGTCCAGGTTTAGACAGTCTGTGAGGACGTCACAGAGACTACGTCCAGGTTTTAGACAGTCTGCGGGGACGTCACAGAGACTACGTCCAGGTTTTAGACAGTCTGCGGGGACGTCAGAGACTACGTCCAGGTTTTAGACATGCGGGGACGTCACAGAGACTACGTCCAGGTTTTAGACAGTCTGCGGGGACGTCTCGGAGACTACGTCCAGGTTTTAGACAGTCTGTGAGGACGTCACAGAGACTACGTCCAGGTTTTAGACAGTCTGCGGGGACGTCACAGAGACTACGTCCAGGTTTTAGACAGTCTGCGGGGACGTCACGGAGACTACGTCCAGGTTTTAGACAGTCTGTGGGACGTCACAGAGACTACGTCCAGGTTTTAGACAGTCTGCGGGGATGTCTCGGAGACTACGTCCAGGTTTCAGACAGTCTGTGAGGACGTCACAGAGACTACGTCCAGGTTTTAGACAGTCTGCGGGGACGTCACTGAGACTACGTCCAGGTTTTAGACAGTCTGCGGGGACGTCACAGAGACTACGTCCAGGTTTTAGACAGTCTGCGGGGATGTCTCGGAGACTACGTCCAGGTTTTAGACAGTCTGTGGGGACGTCACAGAGACTACGTCCAGGTTTTAGACAGTCTGCGGGGACGTCACAGAGACTACGTCCAGGTTTTAGACAGTCTGCGGGGACGTCACGGAGACTACGTCCAGGTTTTAGACAGTCTGTGAGGACGTCACAGAGACTACGTCCAGGTTTTAGACAGTCTGCGGAGACGTCACAGAGACTACGTCCAGGTTTCAGACAGTCTGCGTGGACGTCACAGAGACTACGTCCAGGTTTTAGACAGTCTGCGGAGACGTCTCAGAGACTACGTCCAGGTTTTAGACAGTCTGTAGGACGTCACTGAGACTACGTCCAGGTTTTAGACAGTCTGCGGGGACGTCACTGAGACTACGTCCAGGTTTTAGACAGTCTGTAGGACGTCACTGAGACTACGTCCAGGTTTTAGACAGTCTGCGGGGACGTCACAGAGACTATGTCCAGGTTTTAGACAGTCTGCGGGGACGTCACAGAGACTACGTCCAGGTTTTAGACAGTCTGCGGGGACGTCACGGAGACTACATCCAGGTTTTAGACAGTCTGCGGGGACGTCATGGAGACTACGTCCAGGTTTTAGACAGTCTGCGGGGACGTCACGGAGACTACGTCCAGGTTTTAGACAGTCTGCGGGGACGTCACGGAGACTACGTCCAGGTTTTAGACAGTCTGCGGGGACGTCACAGAGACTACGTCCAGGTTTTAGACAGTCTGCGGGGACGTCACGGAGACTACGTCCAGGTTTTAGACAGTCTGCGGGGACGTCACAGAGACTATGTCAAGGTTTTAGACAGTCTGTGAGGACGTCACGGACGTCTTTCCTTTAATCTGTCCCCTGTCTGTAAGTAAACAAAGTCTTCAAGGTCAAACAGACGCTGTCTTTTGTCCTCGGAGACGTTTGCTGAGATGTGATGATGCAGACTCAAAGTGAAGACACTGCAGCATGACGAATCTAAAAAATTACCCCGCGGGCTCTTTCCTTTTGTTTTGACTCCAACTTACAGTCGTGTGTTTTTTTGAATATCAAGTCGCAGATCCGCGATGCATAAATTCATCGCACATTCACCAGAGAGGGCGGCGACGGCGTGCTGAGGAGACGGGGGCCTTGGATTCCAGGAGGCCATCAGGACCCCCGCTGTGTTTCTCATCCAAACTCATTTGGATGTGTGACTGGGAACGAATCAAGGAGAATTACTTCTACTCAGCCGAAAAGCTATCTCACACACACACACACACACACACACCACACACACACACAACACACACACACACACACACCACACACACACACTGCGAGCTAAAGGATGATTTCAGCCTCGTCTTTCATGGATCTTCTTCCAGGTTAAACTCCAACTTTTTAGTCTCTAAACATTCGTTTTCAGCCACGAACGTCAGAATAATTATCTGTCGTTAGCATCAGAGGAATAATTTATCAGAGCTGGAAGCTTCTATCGGGTTGAACTACGCCTGAAATCGACCCACGAGGAGCATCGAGGATTTTTTGGCTGATGCCAAAAACAAAAGGTCGTGAACTTTAGTGACCTTTGGAGTCCAAATAAATTTAAGAAGGTCAGACTGGAAGTTCAGACAAACATCAAGACACGTCGAATCAGGTTCAATCAACTCTCTGTGATTTACAGAGTTTATGATGGACAGTGAAGTAAACTGCTGACAGCTGTAGCTGCTGTTAGCTCATGTTAGCTCAGTCTGTTAGCTGCTGTTAGCTCAGTCTGTTAGCTCAGTCTGTTAGCTGCTGTTAGCTCAGTCTGTTAGCTCATGTTAGCTTGGTCTGTTAGCTGCTGTTAGCTCATGTTAGCTCAGTCTGTTAGCTGCTGTTAGCTCAGTCTGTTAGCTCATGTTAGCTTAGTCTGTTAGCTTCTGTTAGCTCATGTTAGCTCAGTTTGTTAGCCGGGCTGTGAGCTCAGAGCACTGGGGGGAGTGTTAGTGTTTGTACCACAGGAGGTTTGAACCACCAGGAAAAATGAAGAAGAAGAAGAAGAAGAAGAAGAAGAAGAGGTTTACAGAGGAATGCTGAGGGGGAGCGGAGCCGGTGTTGTGCCAGAACAGGAGCTGGGCAGTAAATAAGTCAGTATTATGGGTCACATTAGCTGCTAAACTCATTTAGCGAGTATAACACATCCACTCAGTGGTTTTACAGGATAACTGACGTGCTGCAGTAGCGTTAGCTCTGAACTCTGCGTCGGTCGTTTGCTGACTCCATTTCTAAGCTAACGTTAGCTCGTGTCGCACACTGTCCGTTAGCAAAGGCTCAGCAGCCTCTATGGACGTAATGGCAGAGGAGGAGAGAGTGAAGAGGACGCTGACGGAGGAAACTGATCATTTAATAACTCATTTACAGCTTGTTTGTTGACCCCCACGTCACCAGAAAAACGGATAACGCATAAAGACACTAAATAGGTAACAAAAACTAGTCTGTGAATATGTTGAGGTTTTAAATCTTGTAACATTACCATGTTAAACTGTCTGCAGGGAGGACGGCTGAACTAAAGGTGCGGGAACACTGGATGAATGAAGTGAACAGGAAATGACCTAACACTGGTGACACACCTCCGTGTCCCCACATTAATGTGTTCACCTGATGATGCCCATTCCTTCCCCAGTGACTGACAGGCTGCAGTCGGCTGTAACAGCTATGCATGAAGGGCCTCTGGGATAGGAGGGCGTTTTCTTCCCGACACAAGAATTACACACCTCGTGTTCAAACCGGAGGCTTCAGCTCTTCAGTCGTCTTCAGCCTGCGGCGTCTCTCCAGGCTCCGCTCAGCGGTTTGTGAATTCTTCATCCGGCTCCAGGTGTCACATCCTCGGCCACATGCTCGGGCACGGACCCGCCCTGCAGAGGCCCGTGGACACAGCCATGTTGTCACGCTCTCATTTTGATGTCACGCCACATGTCAGTCACTCAGCGCCGAGCTCGGAGGCCAGCACTTACCTGCCTTTCACACACCTGCCACAAAGTGAGCAGGCGAAGCTTCAGGCGCTCAGCCGATGACGTGGTTTCACCGCAGAGTGTCGGAAAATACAGTGAACCTCGCAGCCACCTATCAGGTAACAAGATGAAAGTTACATTTACACCTTTGTGTCAGAGACTGTGATTGGTCAGTTTGTGTCTACAAGTTTCTGAATTAGTGCAGATTAAAACAGTAAAACTTCATGTACGAAGAGCATGAAAGTTTGAGTTCGGAGGTTAACGGACGAGTCAAACATACGATTACTGATGACATGTTACCCACATTATGTATGAAACTTTACATCTTATTACTTTACGTTTTGTTACTTTACGTATCTTGTTACTTTACGTCTTATTACTTTACGTTTTGTTACTTTATGTCTTGTTACTTTACGTCTTGTTACTTTACGTCTTGTTACTTTACGTCTTGTTACTTTACGTATCTTATTACTTTACGTCTTATTACTTTACGTCTTGTTACTTTACATCTTATTACTTTACGTCTTGTTACTTTACGTATCTTATTACTTTACGTCTTATTACTTTACGTTTTGTTATTTTACGTATCTTATTACTTTACGTCTTGTTACTTTACGTCTTGTTACTTTACGTCTTGTTACTTTACGTATCTTATTACTTTACGTCTTATTACTTTACGTTTTGTTATTTTACGTATCTTATTACTTTACGTCTTGTTACTTTACGTCTTGTTACTTTACGTATCTTATTACTTTACGTCTTATTACTTTACGTCTTGTTACTTTACGTCTTATTACTTTACATCTTGTTACTTTACGTATCTTATTACTTTACGTCTTATTACTTTACGTTTTGTTATTTTACGTATCTTATTACTTTACGTCTTGTTACTTTACGTCTTGTTACTTTACGTCTTGTTACTTTACGTCTTGTTACTTTACGTCTTATTACTTTACGTCTTGTTACTTTACGTCTTGTTACTTTACGTCTTGTTACTTTACGTCTTATTACTTTACGTCTTGTTACTTTACGTCTTGTTACTTTACGTCTTGTTACTTTACGTCTTATTACTTTACGTCTTGTTACTTTACGTCTTGTTACTTTACGTCTTGTTACTTTACATCTTGTTACTTTACGTCTTGTTACTTTACGTCTTATTACTTACGTCTTGTTACTTTACATTGTGTTACTTTACGTCTTATTACTTTACGTCTTGTTACTTTACGTCTTGTTACTTTACGTCTTGTTACTTTACGTCTTATTACTTTACGTCTTGTTACTTTACGTCTTATTACTTACGTCTTGTTACTTTACATTGTGTTACTTTACGTCTTATTACTTTACGTCTTGTTACTTTACGTCTTGTTACTTTACGTCTTGTTACTTTACGTCTTGTTACTTTACATCTTATTACTTTACGTCTTGTTACTTTACGTCTTATTACTTACGTCTTGTTACTTTACATTGTGTTACTTTACGTCTTATTACTTTACGTCTTGTTACTTTACGTCTTGTTACTTTACGTCTTGTTACTTTACGTCTTATTACTTTACGTCTTGTTACTTTACGTCTTGTTACTTTACATCTTGTTACTTTACGTCTTGTTACTTTACGTATCTTATTACTTTACGTCTTGTTACTTTACGTCTTGTTACTTTACGTATCTTATTACTTTACGTCTTATTACTTTACGTCTTGTTACTTTACGTCTTATTACTTTACGTCTTGTTACTTTACGTATCTTATTACTTTACGTCTTATTACTTTACGTTTTGTTATTTTACGTATCTTATTACTTTACGTCTTGTTACTTTACGTCTTGTTACTTTACGTCTTGTTACTTTACGTCTTATTACTTTACATCTTATTACTTTACGTCTTGTTACTTTACGTCTTATTACTTTACGTCTTGTTACTTTACGTCTTGTTACTTTACGTCTTGTTACTTTACGTCTTATTACTTTACGTCTTGTTACTTTACGTCTTGTTACTTTACGTCTTGTTACTTTACATCTTGTCACTTTACGTCTTGTTACTTTACGTATCTTATTACTTTACGTCTTATTACTTTACGTCTTGTTACTTTACGTCTTATTACTTACGTCTTGTTACTTTACATTGTGTTACTTTACGTCTTGTTACTTTACGTCTTGTATTACGTTTTGTTCTTTACTTTACGTCTTATTACTTTACGTTTGTTACTTTATGTCTTGTTACTTTTACGTCTTGTTACGTTTACGTCTTGTTACTTTACGTCTTATTACTTTACGTCTTATACTTTACGTCTTGTTACTTTACGTCTTTACTTACATTCTTGTACTTTACTCTTTTACTTTCTTGTTACTTTACGTCTTATTACTTTACGTTTTTTACTTTACTCTTGTTACTTTACATCTTGTTACTTTACAGTTTGTTTTTCAAGTCAACCCACATTTCATATAATTTGTTGCTAACTTTACCACAGGGCCCTGCAGGATCAATATTTTCTGAGGTGGTACATGGTGTGAAATAAGACACTGATGTAAATCTTTCTGTGGTTATCTGAGCCAGGACTCCCGTTAAACCTCCCGCGTCCACCATAAATCTGACTCCAGCTATGCTGCTGGTCTGAAAGACTGTTCAGATCACCTAAAGGTCCTACACCAGTTCTAGCTAAATATATGTCATTCACTGTATCACATTACATTATATTATGTTGCCTTACTTCACGTTACGTTCCTTGTAACTACGTGTTGGCTGTAGCACTCCCTTTACCATCGTGTGTGTTGCATTAGACACCTTCTCCAAAACACGGCTGCGATGATGGGAACACTGTTGCGTGAGTGTCAATAAAAACCGACTGTAATTTTCACTGAGAAACAAACATGCGCTGACCCTCGACTTCCTCCTCCACTCCCCAGCTCATTAAGGCTGCGGCTGAGTGCGGCCGGCTAATTGAGTGAATTGTCTAACGATGGACAGTGTGTGTGTTACGTGTGTGTGTGTGTGTTATGTTGTTACGAAGCCCGGCTCCTGACAGACCCAGCCTGGGCCCTCAGTGCCTCGATAACGAGCTGTATGCCTGACAGGTGTGTCGAGATTAGGGGGCGGGCTGTTCCCGTGCACCCCCTCCTCTCCTCCATCACCTCACCTCCACCATCATCCCGTCCTCGTACAGTAACATCCCCATCCGCCCGCCTGCCCGCTCTGGGGAGCCAAAGGAGAGAGCATGTTTGACATAATTAATTGGCTCTTTCTATAAAGTGAGTCAAAAGAGATGAAAAGGGTTATCGGGCTGAAATAATTAATTTGGAACTAAATTCGCTGACAGTTTGCTTCTCTCAACAATTCACCTTTTTTTGCTCTTGAATGACGAAGCGCCTGATACCGGCTGGCCCGAACCGAGCGCAGAGCTTTAATGAAATATTAAAAAGGAATTTAATTAATTTGAACCTGCAGAAGAAGAAGAAGGTCCTTGCTCTTATACATTTTCGTAGATTATTGCCTTTCATTATGAGGCTAATGTAGCAGGCATTTTATTCCAATTAATTTGAAATGAAAGAGGAAATTATGTGGATTAATAATGGCGGGGGTGGTTACACACATCTCCTCAATTACCATCCGCACAGTGCCCTATCCATATCTTACCATCACAGTAATTAACGGCTTTCTGCAGGACTATTATAGCCGTCGCTGAAAAGAGTTTGCCCAGGCAGGAGGAGCGTCGCTGGGATCATTCACAGGCCGTGACTGGGATCAGGCCGTGTGCTGATTTTAATCGTTCTGTGATTTGTACGTTGAATCAATTCGCCCAAATTTCCCCTTCAATCAGGTTTTTGTTCCTTCTGCCGTTTAACGACTGTTTAGAGTTATTGCGTGTTTCGTGTTTCCGTAATGTGTGAATGCACGTGAGAGGAGGAGGAGAGGAGGAGGAGGTGCTGAGCTCGTGGTTGCTGCTATCACCATTAGTGCTAATTATGTTCTTTGAATGGACAAAGGAGGAGTAATTGAATCCATCAGCGTCTCTGCTCAGCACTCGATTTAAACCTGCATGGTCCAATAATGAAGAAGGAGTCTGTCCTCCAGTTTACAGTTTCCGATATGTGCAACAAAAAAATAATAAAGAATTAAGTTCAAGTTCAGTTTAAGTGAGATAGCTGCACAAATTGTTTAATTAAATATTATAGTTCAATATTTAAGGTGCTCTGAAGCTCTGGCAGTGACGTTACGTGTCTCTGAAACATCCGCGATGTTGAGCTGGATTCATGGATTGATCAGCGTGGTCCGGATCTTAGCTGCTCTTTATTTCCTTTTTCTAAAGTTAAAATAGTTTTAAAAAATTCATCCTTATTTGTTATTTTAAATATTGAACTACAGACCTCGCTGATTGTTTCATCTCGTCACCTTCAGATTTTTCCGTATGGAGTCCCTCAGGGCTCAGTATCGGGTTTTCAGACGGTTCTTCAATCTTAATTTCTTCATTTTCACTCCCTCTAAAAGATAATTAATAACCCGCCTGACAGATGAAATAATTTTTTTATTTCCCAAGTTATAAAATAGTTTTGTATTGCCACATTTTTAACGGTTCTTTAGTTTGAACATTTTTGCTAAAATAACATTCAGAGTGTTTGAATTATTTCTCTTTCTATAGCTGCTGCTTATAATAGTTGGTCAATACCAAATATCTTTAAAGTTTGTCTGAAATTGTATTTAAAGGAAACACTTAGCTATTTTTTTTAATACAATTCTATAACTTTTAATATTTATTTATCTATAACCTCAATATTTTTAATAGATTTTAACCAAACGCACCACAAACATGAAGCTGTGTCAATATTAATGTGTTTTTTACTTCCACCCTCAGTCACTGATCTATTACAAGTTTAATTTAAAAATTAAAAATGAATTTGATATAAACATACTGAATAAGCGTTATCATTATTAGCAGTGGTAACAAAATAATCTCCATCTTCACACCTTTAAAATAAGCGTGTGATAAAATGCCTCGCCGTCGCACCAACAGCAGCCTGATAAACAAATTTATCATCTGAATGAGCGGCCACGGTGCGCCGCCCTCCCCGGAGAGCCCGGCCAGCCTTCTTTTGTGGTAATCTCAGCCCAGCCTGCTGCCTCTCCGCCCCCCTCGGTGCTTTTCAGGGGCCCCTGGAAGGATCTGGGTCCAGTGAAGCAGCACTCCACTGGGGACCCACCCTAACATCCTGCACCCTCTCCCTCTGGAGAGCTCGCATGTAATTGTCACTGGATGCTCGTTAAAGGATCCAATTAATCAGAATGGATTGGCCATTACAGGTCAGCAGGCAGGGCACCCTAAAACAGTTGGCCTTTAGTTCATCTCATATGAAGACTCGCTGTACCATGACTCCATAATGTCCCCTTGATGTGCCATTAACATTTATTACTCCAGAGGAGATGTAGGGCCACGGCAGCATGTAAAGTGTCTGTATGGGTGGAGGAGCTACGCCTGCAGCTCGCTGAATAAGCAGGCCTTTATTTTGAAATTTGAACTCACTTTTTCATCCTTTTCTTTGACGTGGTGGTAACTATGCTCAGCTGTACTCGAGTATTTGTTCTGATTACATTACTTCTCTAAGTCGACAACTTTGCCAACAGCCAATCATCAGCCAGGTCACCAGCAGCAGCTAATACTGCTAGCTAACGTTACCTTTGAAACGGAGTCCGCTAACGTCAATAAACACCCGACACAACAGAGACAAAGATAACGTTACAGCAAAACCTGCTACAATTCAGCAGCTGACGTGACCCATGATACTCACCTACATATTGCCCAGCTCAGGTTCTGGCGCCACGTCTCTTCACGTTAGCCCTGTGCTTCACGTTAGCTCTGTGCTTCACGTTAGCCTTGTGCTTCACGTTAGCTCTGTGCTTCACGTTAGCTCTGTGCTTCACGTTAGCTCTGTGCTTCACGTTAGCTCTGTGCTTCACGTTAGCTCTGTGCTTCACGTTAGCTCTGTGCTTCACGTTAGCTCTGTGCTTCACGTTAGCCTTGTGCTTCACGTTAGCTCTGTGCTTCACGTTAGCTCTGTGCTTCACGTTAGCTCTGTGCTTCACGTTAGCCTTGTGCTTCACGTTAGCCTCACGTTAGCTCTGTGCTTCACGTTAGCCTCACGTTAGCTCTGTGCTTCACGTTAGCCTCACGTTAGCTCTGTGCCTCACGTTAGCTCTGTGCTTCACGTTAGCTCTGTGCTTCACGTTAGCTCTGTGCTTCACGTTAGCTCTGTGCTTCATGTTAGCCTCACGTTAGCTCTGTGCTTCACGTTAGCTCTGTGCTTCATGTTAGCCTTCACATTAGCTCCGTGCTTCACGTAAGCTCTGTGCTTCACGTTAGCCTCACGTTAGCTCTGTGCTTCACAATAGCCTTGGCACTGTGCTTCACGTATGTTAGCCCTGTGCTTCACGTTAGCCCTGTGCTTCACGTATGTTAGCCCTGTGCTTCACGTATGTTAGCCCTGTGCTTCACGTTAGCTCTGTGCTTCACGTTAGCCTTGTGCTTCACGTTAGCACTGTGCTTCACGTTAGCCCTGTGCTTCACGTTAGCCCTGTGCTTCACGTTAGCCCTGTGCTTCACGTTAGCCCTGTGCTTCACGTATGTTAGCCCTGTGCTTCACGTATGTTAGCCCTGTGCTTCACGTTAGCCCTGTGCTTCACGTTAGCTCTGTGCTTCACGTATGTTAGCCCTGTGCTTCACGTATGTTAGCTCTGTGCTTCACGTTAGCCCTGTGCTTCACGTATGTTAGCCCTGTGCTTCATGTATGTTAGCCCTGTGCTTCACGTATGTTAGCCCTGTGCTTCACATTAGCCCTGTGCTTCACGTATGTTAGCCCTGTGCTTCATGTATGTTAGCCCTGTGCTTCATGTATGTTAGCCCTGTGCTTCACATTAGCCCTGTGCTTCACGTATGTTAGCCCTGTGCTTCACGTTAGCCCTGTGCTTCACGTTAGCCCTGTGCTTCACGTTAGCCCTGTGCTTCACGTTAGCCCTGTGCTTCACATTAGCCCTGTGCTTCACGTATGTTAGCCCTGTGCTTCATGTATGTTAGCCCTGTGCTTCACGTATGTTAGCTCTGTGCTTCACGTTAGCCCTGTGCTTCACGTTAGCCCTGTGCTTCACGTTAGCCCTGTGCTTCACGTAAGCCCTGTGCTTCACGTTAGCCCTGTGCTTCACGTATGTTAGCCCTGTGCTTCACGTTAGCCTTGTGCTTCATGTTAGCCCTGAGCTTCACAGTCTCCGTCTGGTTCACGGTGTCGGCCCGGTGAGGCGCTCCATCTTCGCCTCTGACACCGCAGCAGTGATTTAACCTCTTTGATAGCAGCTACTGTGAAGCAGATGCTCGCTCTGCGCCCGCAGAGTTCAGCCTCGCTCCTGTTTGTTGAGATTTTTGAAACTTTCTCGCACGTCTGCTGCCTTGTAACTAAAATATAAGTCAGGGTAGCGTGTTGGACTCATCATGTGAAGGGGAAGAAGCGGCTTGTACTGCGAGTCGAGGCTCCCAGCGGACACGTTAGCTCTCTTCCTGTGTGTTCGTCGACCACACGGGGGAAAGAGGCTCCAGGGACGGCGGCGGTACAGACTACAGTCTTCTTCTTCTTCACACTTTAAATCGCTTCTCTCTGCCTGCTCAGCAAAATTAGAAGCAGAACTTTGTCTGGAGAGACAGATGGAGCGTCTGAAAGGTGGAGGGATGGAGCGAGACGAGTGATAAGCTGATGAAGAGCACTTTCTAGTGGTGCGACGGAGGACTACCATGTCGAGGTCGGGTCACCCCCAGAGAGGAGGAGGAGGACCTGGAGGTGATTATTTCAGGACTCAGGCTGCCTGGAAACAAATCCAGTCAAATTCCTTTAAGTTCATTTTTACAAGGACAGAGCAAAAAAAAAGCTAATTTACACCTGGGCAGGTAAAAAAGAACCACAACACAATATAAATTATACTTACAAAAAAGAAACACATCGGTGGAGATGAGGCTGGTTTGAAACAAACATTCCCATTACGTCCATAGAGTAGTCTCAACACAGGCTAACGTAACCGGAGAGAAGGAGTCCGTTAACGTTAACAAGCGACCGACACCCGCTACAACACAGTCTGAAATCAAAGCTAACATCGCTTCAAACATGTCAGACAGAAACGTTACCTAGCAGTTCATCATCGTGTCTTACCGCTTGAAGGTTTCTTTGTCGGCCAGTTTTTTTACCAGCTTGATGGCAAACGGTAAAATGAATTCAGGCATACATAAAAAAATAAAATAAATAAATAAATTGAGAAGCTAGCTGTATTTTAGCTGTTAATTTAATATTAGACGGGTGTTGTCTCATTTAAACTATTTAACAAAAAAGCAAATTTGAACCAAAATATCAAATAAATAAATAAATAAAACTAAAAACTAGCTTCACATTTACACGTTGATAAAAACACAGAGCTGATAATAAAACAGTAAATTTGTTGTGTTTTGTTACAGTGATAACTCTTCATGATTTCACATCCTAACATCGCGTCTCCGTATGTGGGACATCAACATTTATGTGTTTAATTACTGTGAGCGCCTGTTTCAGACTTGTAGGAGCAATAAGTCATCTTGTAGTTGAGTTCAGACTGCGTGGACGTGAACCGGCCCCTGTTCCTTCATCCATTTTAATTATTTAAATATAAATTATATGACTGATCTCAGGAACGTCGATCCTGATCCATAATGCATCAGAAACAACTGTGTGCCTTCGCCGCCGGCCTCGCCGCTCCCCGAGGAGCCCCGAGGTGCAGAGAGAAGATAAATTATCAATCCCACAGTTGCTCATTGTGCTTTTAGCACGGCGAGAGGCCGCATAGCGCACCGTCCACGTCATCCCCGGCAGGTCCTGGCTGTGAAATCCTCTATTTGCGGCGCCAGTGTGCGGATAATATGTATGTAACCGATGTCCTGGTGATGAGTGGCTCAGCCGTCCTGCTCCGAGAATAGAGCCGTGTCACTGTGTCGCATTGTTAAGGACAGACGGTTTCTTATGTGGGATTATGTTTTAAACTGCAGTCTGGAGGGTTATCGCGTATGCTCGGGAAAAAAATGTGTATTTATTTCAAAAGGACGTAACTTTGAGATTGTGGAAAAATTTTAATCAAGGTGGCAACTAAAGTACAGCAACTGTAACTGTTTAAAAATGTGTTTAAGTTCAAAATATAACTGATTAATTTTAATAGTTACATTTGTTGCTACAGTGCCACAGTTGGCGCATTTTAAAATAATTTGTGTTTTGCAAATAGAACAAAACAGAAACAAAAAGGAAATAAAAACCTGTTTGTAAGAGAAACATATTTTGCTCGTGTGTCTTTAAATATTTTTAAAGATGAGATTTAAAACTCAAACATTTTTCTGTTTTTTCAGAGTGACGAGGTGACTTTGGTGCCACATTGATCCGCGCTGATTGATTTGTTGCCGCTGGTTTAAGGTTATTTGACACGGCGGCGTTAATGAGACGAACAGAAGTAGCATGCAGAATCAACATGTCGACCATTTTGCAGTCTTTGGCTTCGAGTCACTCAGCTGAACTCAAAAATCCTCCGGGACGAAAAGTTCATCTGTACCGTCTGTCAAGACTCATTTCAATTGTTGCTCTCTGGATTACAAGTTGTTTTTATTCCAAAAACTAAATTTACAGCAGACAGCCTCGTTTGAATTAGTCATTTCTGGGAAGTCGGAAGGATCTTTATTATCCTGTTTATTGTGGTTTGGCTGTCTTTCTTTACAGAGTACCAACAGTTCACCATTTATCCTCGCTGCGTATCGATTCACGAGTCACGGGGGGGTTCAAACCATTTGAGATAATGTGTACCAGCAAAATAATAAAAAGAGAAATGAAAGTGATTTACTGGCGTATTAATGACATCACCACCTACACATGACATATTCAGACATCCATCATGCCTGACACGATGAGAAAAACTTGAAAATAACATTTAAAAAACTCAAATCATAACAAAAGTCATTTTTCCTCAGACGCCGTATTCTTAAATTAGAGACCCGACAATGCCCACCACGAGTAAACACTAGCGACAGTGACAAGGAAAAGTTACGTACGTAATAACGTAAAAAATGTGATTTAGTTTTATTTTATGAATCATAACGTAATCATAAAGTTTTCTCACTTTTCATACAGACCGTATTCTTTACCTTTAGAGTGACTCAACAGTTTACAAACATACGTACATAAAACCCTAAAAATGTTACAGAATTACTAAATACAAACATCCTGCGAATGAAAAGAGTCTCGATATTTTTCTTCTTGAACTCGGAGAGTTTACGTACATTTGTC
This sequence comes from Collichthys lucidus, assembly GCA_004119915.2. NCBI lineage: Eukaryota > Metazoa > Chordata > Actinopteri > Sciaenidae > Collichthys > Collichthys lucidus. The sequence continues at coordinate 2,185,374 of CM014079.1, forward strand.
CATAAATCACGTAAACCCCGATCATCACTCCCAGTGACTCAAAACACGTTAAATAAAGTCCTGATCTTTGTGTTGTACAAGAGTTAAAGTTGTCATCGATATCCAGAAACAAATCAACAATCATTATGTTGGTATCTATGGTTTTGGTTTGGTCAAAGATATTTCCTGTAGATGAACAGACAGTTTTCTGGGGTGGTTTGCCGAAGAGTCGGCAGTGAGGACTGACCGGGTTGACATGACACTTCCACATAAAGATCTTTTCTCATATAAGTTGCCAGCAACCACAACTCTGCTGTAGGTTGCTCGAAATATCATCACATCACCACCATCAGTGAACGGAGGGACTTACTCGGCTCTCACTGCCCAGACAGAGGCTGTTTTCTGGGGGACTGTTCACCGAAGAGTCGGCAGGCGACGGTGACTCTTCAACATGTAAACTCAGTGTTTTTGTATTTAGGCACAATACTTGGTGTCTAATTAAAGAGGAGGTTGTGTTTTTTCAAATGAATTAAAGTTGTGATTGTCGGTTTGTTACGGAGACGCAGCGCTGCCAGATAAAATGACTCAGTGTCACGTTATGATGTTACAATTTGTTGTAACGTTACACGTAAATAAACTGTTCTGTTTCTGACACCGAGACATTTTCACACTCCTGTAATTTGTTGTTGAGTGTCGAGAGTTAAATATAATAATTTTCATCCTGATGTAGTAACGTGTACGTGATGAGTGTGTCCTTTAAACCTCAGCGCGCCGCGCGTGCTTCACACTCAGGATATCGTTGATGTTATAATTATAATTTAAGTCTCTTTCATGTCGCCTCTAAATTGAAAGCTGGCTTTCCTTGTCAAATATGTGCAGGGAAATTCCTCCTCCACCTCCACCTGCTCTTTGCAGGTAGGGCTGCAGGGAGGCATCATGGCCTCCTCCTCCTCCTCCTCCTCCTCCTCCTGGGTCTTTGGAGATGAAGCAGCGCCGGCTGTCAGCCCGTACACCCTGTTCCTCCTCAGGTGCTCGTGTAAACAACCTCGACTGCAGGCCCTGTAACAAGAGAGCTCACTTTCCAGCTCACAGCACCACACGTTGTTCCTGTTAGAGATGCATTCCCGCCACGCAGGTTTCCTTTCTAATCGGGGGTGTCAAAGACAGAAGAGGGAGAGAGAGATGAGGAGGAGGAGGAGGAGGAGGGAGAGCATTTCACAGGAGACGCCTGCGTTCACGGCTCTAAACTCTACATACGAGCAGCCGAGTGTCGCGGAGACGAGCTGACTGTCAGTCAGGAGGCGCCCGGCTGTGCAGGCCTCATGGTGGAGGCTGCTGCAGTAGAAAGACAACGCGCCTCCGGATCATTTACACAGCCGAGCGGGGAGAGAGTCGTACGTCTGCAGCTGGAACAGATTGTTATATGTGTGTTTTGAAGGGTGGGAATTATTCGCTATACGAATGAATACATGTCTGTTATTTAAGAGCCGAGCAGAGAGAGAGGAGCTCGCCGGGCTCGAACCCCCGGGTTCATCATCAGTGCTAACAGCTACTACGATCTGTAATAAAGGACTAAAACTGTAAATGTGATGAGAGGATTAAAGACACTAATCTAGTCGTACAGGTTCACCTGATAAAATATATTAACAGGCTGAATTTAAGGACATTTGATTTGTCTTCAAATTCATTTTTCTGATTCATGGAAATAAAAGACGACAAAGGACGACAGTTAAATATTATGTCCTCCAAATTATAACAGAAATGATCTCTTTCCATATCGAGCAGGTTCAGATTGAACCGTTTATATCCAACCATGAGCAAACACTTGGCGACAGTGGCAAGGAAATATCACGAACGTAAAAAACGTAAAAAAAACGTAAACTGCAAAATAAAACACAACCTGTTCACGCGTAGCAATTTTCTTTATTTGTCTTTAAAGAAGTTACAAAACCAATAAAAGTAAACAAATTATATTTATGAATTAATAAACTGCGGGACAAAAAACTAAAAGGAAACTGAATGGTGGAATGATTAATGATGATTTAAAATAATTTGCATACGTATTTGTTTTATGTATTAATCACTTTTTAAAGCTAATGTAATAAATCAGTCCTTCCTAACTGAACTGGCTGAAATGTAAAAGAGTCAACAGCTCCCACCATGAGCAAACACTTGGTGACAGTGGCAAGGAAATAAAACAACACAACCCTGTTCAAGTATGTTCATTTTATTTATTTCTCCTGGAACATTTATAAAACCATGAAAGTAAATAAATTATATTTGTAAATTGCAAAACTAGGAGAGGCCTGGATGTTTTCTGTCGAACATGTTTGAATATTTTCTGTTTTGATTTGATTTGTGGAAACATTTTAATTAATTAATTAATTAATTTGAATTAACAGATGTTCTCTTTCCGTATAGAGCACGCTACACAAAAATCTCAGATCTACGTCCACGCTGGATGTTTCCACACGTGGCGGTCGGGGTGGAGGTTAACGGGCGTGTAGCATCAGAAGACGTCCCCACAAACCAGATCTTTACTTCAGCCTTTTTTTAACTGGAACCACCTCCAAGCAGAATCAACACGTTTGTGTGGACGTCCCTGCAGACTGTCTAAAACCTGGACGTAGTCTCTGAGACGTCCACGCAGACTGTCTAAAACCTGGACGTAGTCTCCGTCACGTCCCCACAGACTGTCTAAAACCTGGACGTAGTCTCCGTGACGTCCCCACGGACTGTCTAAAACCTGGACGTAGTCTCCGTGACGTCCCCGCAGACTGTCTAAAACCTAGACGTAGTCTCTCTGACGTCCCCGCAGACTGTCTAAAACCTGGACGTAGTCTCTGTGACGTCCCCGCAGACTGTCTAAAACCTGGACGTAGTCTCTGTGACGTCCCCACAGACTGTCTAAAACCTGGACGTAGTCTCCGTGACGTCCCCACAGACTGTCTAAAACCTGGACGTAGTCTCTCTGACGTCCCCGCAGACTGTCTAAAACCTGGACGTAGTCTCTGTGACGTCCCCGCAGACTGTCTAAAACCTGGACGTAGTCTCCGTGACGTCCCCAACTGTCTAAAACCTGGACGTAGTCTCCGTGACGTCCCCGCAGACTGTCTAAAACCTAGACGTAGTCTCTCTGACGTCCCCGCAGACTGTCTAAAACCTGGACGTAGTCTCCGTGACGTCCCCGCAGACTGTCTAAAACCTGGACGTAGTCTCTGTGACGTCCCCGCAGACTGTCTAAAACCTGGACGTAGTCTCCGTGACGTCCCCGCAGACTGTCTAAAACCTGGACGTAGTCTCCGTGACGTCCCCACGGACTGTCTAAAACCTGGACGTAGTCTCTGTGACGTCCCCGCAGACTGTCTAAAACCTGGACGTAGTCTCCGTCACGTCCCCAGACTGTCTAAAACCTGGACGTAGTCTCCGTGACGTCCCCACAGACTGTCTAAAACCTGGACGTAGTCTCCTGACGTCCCCACAGACTGTCTAAAACCTGGACGTAGTCTCCGTGACGTCCCCGCAGACTGTCTAAAACCTGGACGTAGTCTCCGTGACGTCCCCACAGACTGTCTAAAACCTGGACGTAGTCTCCGTGACGTCCCCACAGACTGTCTAAAACCTGGACGTAGTCTCCGTGACGTCCCCACAGACTGTCTAAAAACCTGGACGTAGTCTCTCGTGACGTCCCCGCAGACTGTCTAAAAACCTGACGTAGTCTCCGTGACGTCCCCCACAGACTGTCTAAAACCTTGACGTAGTCCTCTCTGACGTCCCCCGCAGCTGTCTAAAACCTGGACGTAGTCTCTGTGACGTCCCCGCGACTGTCTAAAACCTGGACGTAGTCTCCGTGACGTCCCCACGGACTGTCTAAAACCTGGACGTAGTCTCCGTGACGTCCCCGCAGACTGTCTAAAACCTAACGTAGTCTCTCTGACGTCCCCGCAGACTGTCTAAAACCTGGACGTAGTCTCCGTGACGTCCCCGCAGACTGTCTAAAAACCTGGACTAGTCCCGTGACGTCCACGTCTAAACCTGGACGTATCTCCGTGACGTCCCCGCAGACTGTCTAAAACCTGGACGAGTCCTCACGTCCCCGCAGACTGTCTAAATGCGTCACGTTAGCGTTCACCAGCTGCTTTTATTGCAGCTCTGACTTCGTTCACGTGTTGAATCAAACTCGTTTAAAAAGCTACAGACGTCACGTTTGGAGTCACACTGACGGTTGTTCAGGTGACCCGGACCATGTCGGTGTCAGACGGCGTCATCAGGTCCTCTCACACTTCGACCCTCCTGATTGGTGGAGCCTCCTGCCTACATTAAACTACAGATCATGCTCTTGTAGATCTGCTCCGGGGCTCCATATCCTCACTTATCTCTGTCAGATGATTGACAGGTCGGGGTTTATTTCCCCTGGGACCGCCTCCTAACCTCTCTCCTCTCATTGGCTGATCTCCCTCCTCGCTCTCATTACACCTCTTATCTCTGTGCCCTGCTCATAGGTTTATCTTTTTAATTATTTGTCGCCGCTAACCTGCTGAAGAGGCTCCATGAGTGCCTATCAGTGGCCGGGGGAGTCTCGCGGCCTCTCCGGTCCTCATGGGCCGAGCCTCCCTCTTGTTTCCTCGCACACAAGCCGAACCTTTGTGTTCAGGGTCGACTGACGAGATAACCCTTCCATGCACAAGCTCGATATAGATTCAGTTTCTGTTTTCCTCACCTGCTCTGTCTGATTGTTCGACTGCCGGTTTTTCATTTCCTCGCCGGAGAAGCTTCTCTCGGGAGGGGGAGGAGGTGTTGGCATAGTTCACAGGTCAAGGTCAACGAGCTCTCTCGAGACGCTTCAACACTTTTACGACCGCTGCGACGCGATGGTGCCTCCTGGTGCGTCAGGGATCTGCCCCCTCAGGCGGGATTATAGCGTCCTGTTGTGACCCAGCAGAGGTTTTGATTTGCGGATGGAGACAGCCGCCGGATCACGAGGAGGGCAGCCGGGGTCAAGAGGCACGGCAAGGGGGACATTTAAACCACGGAGTCCCTGACGGCCCAGGACGCTCCTGAGGGACACAAATCATTGTCTCATCACAAGGTCAGAGGTCAAACCACTTCAACTCAGGAAGTGGACGTGGAGACGGAGCGGGAGGCATGTGAACAACAAGACAGTCACGGAGACTTTGTCCAGGTTTTAGACAGTCTGCGGGGACGTCACGGAGACTACGTCCAGGTTTTAGACAGTCTGCGGGGACGTCACGGAGACTACGTCCAGGTTTTAGACAGTCTGCGAGGACGTCACAGAGACTACGTCCAGGTTTTAGACAGTCTGTGGAGACGTCTCAGAGACTACGTCCAGGTTTTAGACAGTCTGCGGGGACGTCACAGAGACTACGTCCAGGTTTTAGACAGTCTGTGGAGACGTCTCAGAGACTACGTCCAGGTTTTAGACAGTCTGCGGGGACGTCACAGAGACTACGTCCAGGTTTTAGACAGTCTGCGGGGACGTCACAGAGACTGCGTCCAGGTTTTAGACAGTCTGCGGGGACGTCACGGAGACTACGTCCAGGTTTTAGACAGTCTGCGGGACGTCACAGAACTACGTCCAGGTTTTAGACAGTCTGCGGGGACGTCTCAGAGACTACGTCCAGGTTTTAGACAGTCTGCGGGACGTCACAGAGACTACGTCCAGGTTTTAGACAGTCTGCGGGGACGTCTCAGAGACTACGTCCAGGTTTTAGACGTCTGCGGGGACGTCACAGAGACTACGTCCAGGTTTTAGACAGTCTGCGGAGACGTCTCAAGACTACGTCCAGGTTTTAGACAGTCTGCGGGGACGTCACGGAGACTACGTCCAGGTTTTAGACAGTCTGTGGGGACGTCACAGAGACTACGTCCAGGTTTTAGACAGTCTGCGGGGACGTCACGGAGACTACGTCCAGGTTTTAGACAGTATGCGGGGACGTCACGGAGACTACGTCCAGGTTTTAGACAGTCTGCGGGGACGTCACAGAGACTACGTCCAGGTTTTAGACAGTCTTTAATATAAATCTTATTGGTCTTGATGTCAGAATACTTCCGTCTCCTCTTTTACTCCTCTGCCTTCACGTCTTCGCTTGTTGACAATGAAGTGTGCAGCCTGTCTGGCACGATATCAGAGGTGAATGTGGAGGAGGAGGAGGTGGAGGAGGAGGAGGAGGAGAGGGGGAATAATTGATTTGACTTTGGAGGCAACGAATCCCAGCGAGGTTTGAGGGTGAGCGGAGGAGGAGCGGCCACGGAGTGTGTAATCACTGGGTATCCATGACACCACAGACAATAAGCCCTCTTAATAAGCCTAATCTCCATCGCTGGGATGTAGAAGGAAGCAAGAGGAGAGGGAGAGGTGGAGCTTTTATGGAGGCTAAATTGGTTTTTCTGGGGACTTGTATCGGGGATTAAGCGCGGTGTTAAACCCTTTAAGTGCCCCTGAATACCTCGATATTCATGAAAGCCGGTCACACAGATCACCGCAGGACACGAACACGTTATACGAGCGACAGGCGACACGTTTGTTACAAAATAAACCAGCAGAGGATTTACGAGTTATCACGCAGAATTTAAAATGACTTTCATGAATGTTTACGGGAGAAAAAACTCAACTTAAAATCAGTTTGTGTGAAAATACAAAGAGACTGTGAAGTGGAGCCAACAACTGCAGTTCCTCTAACGTCCACCTGAGGCTGGCTCCAGCAGTGAGTCAGTCTCCATAAGTCCCCATGTTTCACAGCAGAAATAAACATGTTTACAGCCTGGTACAAAAAACAGTTTTGTTCTCTGTAGCTAATTTCTACGACTACGTCTCCAGCCACGGAGACTACGTCCAGGTTTTAGACAGTCTGCGGGGACGTCACGGAGACTACGTCCAGGTTTTAGACAGTCTGCGGGGGCGTCACAGAGACTACGTCCAGGTTTTAGACAGTCTGAGGGGACGTCACAGAGTCTGCGGGGACGTCACGGAGACTACGTCCAGGTTTTAGACAGTCTGCGGGGACGTCACGGAGACTACGTCCAGGTTTTAGACAGTCTGCGGGGACGTCACGGAGACTACGTCCAGGTTTTAGACAGTCTGCGGGGACGTCACGGAGACTACGTCCAGGTTTTAGACAGTCTGCGGGGACGTCACAGAGACTACGTCCAGGTTTTAGACAGTCTGCGGGGACGTCACAGAGACTACGTCCAGGTTTTAGACAGTCTGCGGGGACGTCACGGAGACTACGTCCAGGTTTTAGACAGTCTGCGGGGACGTCACGGAGACTACGTCCAGGTTTTAGACAGTCTGCGGGGACGTCACGGAGACTACGTCCAGGTTTTAGACAGTCTGTGGGGACGTCACAGAGACTACGTCCAGGTTTTAGACAGTCTGTGGGGACGTCACAGAGACTACGTCCAGGTTTAGACAGTTGCGGGGACGTCACGGAGACTACGTCCAGGTTTTAGACAGTCTGCATGAAGCTAACAGTCGGACAGCTTAAAGCTGCTATGTTACAGTTTGTTATGCTATTCTGGACCACACACACACACACACACACACACTAAGTGGATTACACACTGATGATTTGTGTTTGACCAGCAGCGTTTAGTCACGGAGCGCTCAGGATTAGGATCCGAGCATGTCATCCGTTTGGTCAGCAAGCATGTCTGATGGCGTCAGTGATTTAGCACGTCACATGTGTCTGTCAGCATACGAGCTAACGGGACGAGGTGGAGGCCGCCGCGTGTACGCGACGCAGCAACTGGATAAACAGCAGCCGACGTGTACGGGCCGAGTCCACGCCAGATGTTGGACAGAGACTGGAGGATCGTCTGTTGTTGTCAGGACACATCCTGACGTTTGATTGGCTGCTGGCTCGACCACAGACGATGACCTCTGTGTCTGACGTACAACAATCATCCACAAATCATCCTGAAGTTAAAAAACCTCATGAAGTCAGCACAGAGGACGCGGGGCGACGCGTGACCCCCATCATGGCCTCGCCGTCCGAACACTGGAGACTTCATGGAAACCTTCATTTACACGTGTACGACACAGAATGAAGTATTTAATGTTCATTCAACAGTAAAACTAACATTTCATATCCTTCATGCAGCGTTTACCGTGAAACACACAGTACTTCATTTATATATGTGGCATTTTATACAGAATGAGGTAACATTTTATATTAGAGACTGTTAATCCCAGTCAAACACTGTAATGTGTGTAACGTATATAAAAAACAGAACTTGTATTTATACGGTAAAATATGGGATAAAACACCAAAATTATTATTATAAAAAGTTACACCGTATTTATTATGGTTAAATTCTGTCTGTAAAAACAAGAGATTTTTTTTTTACAGTGTTGATAATTAATAATTAATCTTGCAGGAGACGAATCAGACGAGGGTAAATAAATGTTGTACTCTATATGTCTGTATATATCAGCAAACAAAAGATTATACTTTAAAATTAATAATAAATAACAGGCGATGTGTTTTTAATCCTTTAGAAAGATTTTTTAATCTCTCAAAATAAAATATATAACATGTAATGTAATATGCAACATATACTATATAACTATACTGTAATAATAAATCACTGCTTCACGTTTAATATTTCTACACTGTTTTTATTTTTAATGTTTGGTTTGGAGGTCGGGTCGTTTGACAGTTTAACTGTTAAAAATCAAAACTGTTTTAAACTCTGAGAATAAACTGAATTATTATAAATAAATATAAATATATTATTATAAATGTTGAAGGTTGATTTGATGATTTTCAGCTCGAAGTTAAAACTTCACACAGGTCCTTAAAATCCTTGGAGGTTTGTGACTTTGAAGGAAGAAATGAAAGCCTTGAAAGTTTTTGAAAATAGACATAAATCATTAAAAGTGCTTGAAATTATAGATTTTGTGTAAGGACAGAAGTTAAAGTTAACGTCAGTTATTCTCTGTAATTAACGTAGAACCGTGACTCAAACTATGAAACGTTGAACCGGATGTTTGGAGTTAAAGACAAACCTCCAACATGAGCGAAGCATTTTTTTATTTTAAAAAAATCACATTTGGTGGAAAAATCAGATTTTTTCCATTAAAACATGATTTTTTTTTTTACTGTAAAACGACGTCCAGATGAAATATTTACTGACGTGTTCAGATTCATTTACAAACTACAGTAATACAGTTTAAAAGCTTCATGACACCATGAAAAGTAACTTTACTCAGTCTGGAGGTATTTGTTCTTTACTCGAGTATTTCACAGGATAATACTGTATTTATACTTCTCTATGTGTACTTAAGAACTTTACGGATGAATTCAAGAAAATGTAAATAAAGTTTGTTTGATTTGATTTTATTGATCGTCGTTGGTAATTATTGTAACTTTGGTGCTGCTTCATAAAAACACGTGAAGTGAACTCGCCTACCGACACGTTAAAATCGCGGCGTTGAAGGAAGTCGTGAGAATCCGTCGTCGTTGGCGCGTCCGGACTGTTCAGTCGGCGGTTCCGTTGACCTTTTGGCCCGCGAGCCGACCGCACACACAAACATCTCACCCGACAGTGACAAACTTCATCTTCACTTGAAATTTAGCTTTGTACCTTCCCCGCAGACGGAGGGGGAGGCGAGGCGAGGGGGGCGCAAATCGAAATCACCAAGGGGACCGTGACCGTGCCTTTGTATCTCCAGACCGGCTCTGAGAAAATTCGGTTTGACCTCCATGACCGAGTGGCTGTGGAGTTTGTGTCAGGGCAGGAAATCACTGTATGATGACAATGCCATATGTGATTAGACACAAACTCAGTCTGCGCCCGAGGACGAGCACAGAGCGTCTTTGTGCTCGTCCCGCCGACGCCACGAGGGGCTCCAACAAAAAAAACAACCTGCGGTGACGAGAGTCTCGATGAAAGAGCGGCGGCGCTCCCTCGACACGTTCTTGGAAGCTGTTACGAGATGATTTAGCTCCGTCTTCTGGGAGTTCTCGTGGGGGACGCGGGACGTGAAGACGTGGTCCGTCCTCGCAGGTGCTCGGGTGGACTCTGGTCTGGACCTGCAGCCGGGCGGACCCCCCCCCCACAGGCCGGATGTCCATGGAGATTCAGGCCACAGAAGACGGGCCTTCATGTGTGACCGGACCATTGTTCAGGCCTCGCTTTGATGCGAGTCTGTGGGCCAGAAGAAGCTCAGAGCGGCAGCACGACACAAAGTGACTCACCAATAATCACCAATAATCACCAAAAATCACCAAAAATCATCAATAGTCACCAATAATCACCAATAATCAACAATAATCATCAATAATCACCAATAGTCATCACTGATAACTGTCAGCTCGTGTTTGGAGGGATGACACCTTTCGAAGGGGCCTCCTGACGGTGTTGGTGGTGGGGGGTCGGGGCCCCTGTACCCTGCCCGCATTTGCTCTGAAGCTGCCCTGTTGCCATGGGAACGTGATGCCCCATGCAGACCCCCCCTTTGATTGACACACACGTCGGCCGAACAATGAGAGGAGGAAGTCGGCCATTAGTCCGGTTACAAGTGTTTGACCTCCGGCCGCCTGACACCTCCTGTGTGTGTGTGTGTGTGTGTGTGTGTGTGTGTGTGTGTTGTGTGTGTGTGTGTGTGTGTGTGTGTTTAAATATCAGATGTTTTCTCTCTTAGTATAAACGGCGGTGCGGTCATGTACCGGTCCGGTCCGGGCCGCCCTCTGTGCTCTGTGTGTTCAGGTCGGTGATGCTTCAGTGAGTGTGGATGAGCTGTGACGTGTAGTGGTGCGCCCCCTGCTGGCCGTCACAGCACAGAGAACACAAAGTCTGTTATTACTGTGATATTAACGTTTTATTAATGTTATGAAGCCTCAGTCAAACAACTTCAGGTCAACAAATGAAACTAATTTATGTTCATTGGATAAAAATGTTTTAATTTGGCGAATAAAGAAACAGCATGTTGATGTGTCCGAATAAAATGAGATAATAAGAATTTATAAAGATGAAGGATAAAAACCAGCTAATCAAAATATAACACACAATGTGTGTGAACTATAAAGTATCACAGTATATTAACATGAACATGCTTTAAATAAGACAGAGTTCACAGTCAGTCTGTTCATGTTTGCAGACAGTTAAATGAAATATATTTAAAATAAATGGTAATAATAATAATTAATTCAAATGTAGAAATACACAAATATAATTCATAAATTTAATTCTTAAATAATAACTATACTATTTAACAGATTATCTCTATCTGAGGCTTCACCTGGAGGTCCACGGCTCCTATAGAGGGTCTGCAACTCCTATAGAGGGTCCACGGCTCCTATAGAGGGTCTGCAGCTCCTATAGAGGATCTGCAGCTCCTATAGAGGGTCCACGGCTCCTATAGAGGGTCCACGGCTCCTATAGAGGGTCTACAGCTCCTATAGAGGGTCTACAGCTCCTATAGAGGGTCCGCAGCTCCTATAGAGGGTCTGCAGCTCCTATAGAGGGTCTGCAACTCCTATAGAGGGTCCACGGCTCCTATAAAGGGTCTACAGCTGCTATAGAGGGTCCACGGCTCCTATAGAGGGTCTACAGCTCCTATAGAGGGTCTACAGCTCCTATAGAGGGTCCGCAGCTCCTATAGAGGGTCTGCAGCTCCTATAGAGGGTCTGCAACTCCTATAGAGGGTCCACGGCTCCTATAAAGGGTCTACAGCTCCTATAGAGGGTCTACAGCTCCTATAGAGGGTCCGCAGCTCCTATAGAGGGTCTGCAGCTCCTATAGAGGGTCTGCAACTCCTATAGAGGGTCCACGGCTCCTATAGAGGGTCTACAACTCCTATAGAGGGTCCACGGCTCCTATAGAGGGTCCACGGCTCCTATAGAGGGTCTGCAGCTCCTATAGAGGGTCTGCAACTCCTATAGAGGGTCCACGGCTCCTATAGAGGGTCCGCGGCTCCTATAGAGGGTCTACGGCTTCTATAGAGGGTCTGCAGCTCCTATAGAGAGTCTACAGCTCCTATAGAGGGTCTGCGGCTCCTATAGAGGGTCTGCAACTCCTGTAGAGGGTCTGCAACTCCTATAGAGGGTCCACGGCTCCTATAGAGGGTCTACAGCTCCTATAGAGGGTCTACGGCTTCTATAGAGGGTCTGCAGCTCCTATAGAGGGTCTGCAACTCCTATAGAGGGTCTACGGCTCCTATAGAGGGTCCGCGGCTCCTATAGAGGTTCTACGGCTCCTATAGAGGGTCCACCGCTCCTATAGAGAGTCCGCAACTCCTATAGAGGGTCTGCAACTCCTATATAGGTTCCACAGCTCCTATAGAGGGTCTGCAACTCCTATAGAGGGTCCACGGCTCCTATAGAGGGTCTGCAACTCCTATAGAGGGTCTGCAACTCTTATAGAGGGTCCGCAGCTCCTATAGAGGGTCTGCAACTCCTATAGAGGGTCCACGGCTCCTATAGAGGGTCTACGGCTCCTATAGAGGGTCTGCAGCTCCTATAGAGGGTCTGCAACTCCTATAGAGGGTCTGCAGCTCCTATAGAGGGTCCACGGCTCCTATAGAGGGTCTACAGCTCCTATAGAGGGTCTACGGCTTCTATAGAGGGTCTGCAGCTCCTATAGAGGGTCTGCAACTCCTATAGAGGGTCTACGGCTCCTATAGAGGGTCCACGGCTCCTATAGAGGGTCCGCGGCTCCTATAGAGGTTCTACGGCTCCTATAGAGGGTCCACAGCTCCTATAGAGAGTCCGCAACTCCTATAGAGGGTCTGCAACTCCTATAGAGGTTCCACAGCTCCTATAGAGGGTCTGCAGCTCCTATAGAGGGTCTGCAACTCCTATAGAGGGTCTGCAGCTCCTATAGAGGGTCCACGGCTCCTATAGAGGGTCTACAGCTCCTATAGAGGGTCTACAGCTCCTATAGAGGGTCCGCAGCTCCTATAGAGGGTCTGCAGCTCCTATAGAGGGTCTGCAACTCCTATAGAGGGTCCACGGCTCCTATAAAGGGTCTACAGCTCCTATAGAGGGTCCACGGCTCCTATAGAGGGTCTACAGCTCCTATAGAGGGTCTACAGCTCCTATAGAGGGTCCGCAGCTCCTATAGAGGGTCTGCAGCTCCTATAGAGGGTCTGCAACTCCTATAGAGGGTCCACGGCTCCTATAGAGGGTCTACAACTCCTATAGAGGGTCCACGGCTCCTATAGAGGGTCCACGGCTCCTATAGAGGGTCTGCAGCTCCTATAGAGGGTCTGCAACTCCTATAGAGGGTCCACGGCTCCTATAGAGGGTCCGCGGCTCCTATAGTGGGTCTGCAGCTCCTATAGAGGGTCTGCAGCTCCTATAGAGAGTCTACAGCTCCTATAGAGGGTCTGCGGCTCCTATAGAGGGTCTGCAACTCCTGTAGAGGGTCTGCAACTCCTATAGAGGGTCCACGGCTCCTATAGAGGGTCTACAGCTCCTATAGAGGGTCTACGGCTTCTATAGAGGGTCTGCAGCTCCTATAGAGGGTCTGCAACTCCTATAGAGGGTCTACGGCTCCTATAGAGGGTCCGCGGCTCCTATAGAGGTTCTACGGCTCCTATAGAGGGTCCACCGCTCCTATAGAGAGTCCGCAACTCCTATAGAGGGTCTGCAACTCCTATATAGGTTCCACAGCTCCTATAGAGGGTCTGCAACTCCTATAGAGGGTCCACGGCTCCTATAGAGGGTCTGCAACTCCTATAGAGGGTCTGCAACTCTTATAGAGGGTCCGCAGCTCCTATAGAGGGTCTGCAACTCCTATAGAGGGTCCACGGCTCCTATAGAGGGTCTACGGCTCCTATAGAGGGTCTGCAGCTCCTATAGAGGGTCTGCAACTCCTATAGAGGGTCTGCAGCTCCTATAGAGGGTCCACGGCTCCTATAGAGGGTCTACAGCTCCTATAGAGGGTCTACGGCTTCTATAGAGGGTCTGCAGCTCCTATAGAGGGTCTGCAACTCCTATAGAGGGTCTACGGCTCCTATAGAGGGTCCACGGCTCCTATAGAGGGTCCGCGGCTCCTATAGAGGTTCTACGGCTCCTATAGAGGGTCCACAGCTCCTATAGAGAGTCCGCAACTCCTATAGAGGGTCTGCAACTCCTATAGAGGTTCCACAGCTCCTATAGAGGGTCTGCAACTCCTATAGAGGGTCCACGGCTCCTATAGAGGGTCTGCAACTCCTATAGAGGGTCTGCAACTCTTATAGAGGGTCCGCGGCTCCTATAGAGGGTCTGCAACTCCTATAGAGGGTCCACGGCTCCTATAGAGGGTCTACGGCTCCTATAGAGGGTCTACGGCTCCTATAGAGGGTCCACAGCTCCTATAGAGGGTCTGCAGCTCCTATAGAGGGTCCGCAGCTCCTATAGAGGGTCTGCGGCTCCTATAGAGGGTCTGCGGCTCCAATAGAGGGTCCGCGGCTCCTGTAGAGGGTCCGCGGCTTCTATAGAGGGTCTGCAGCTCCTATAGAGGGTCTGCGGCTCCAATAGAGGGTCCGCGGCTCCTGTAGAGGGTCCGCGGCTTCTATAGTGGGTCCACGGCTCCTATAGAGGGTCCGCAGCTCCTATAGAGGGTCCGCGGCTCCTATAGAGGGTCTGCAGCTCCTATAGAGGGTCTGCGGCTCCTATAGAGGGTCTGCAGCTCCTATAGAGGGTCTACGGCTCCTATAGAGGGTCTGCAACTCCTATAGAGGGTCTACGGCTCCTATAGAGGGTCTGCAACTCCTATAGAGGGTCTACGGCTCCTATAGAGGGTCTACTACTCTCCTATAGAGGGTCTATGGCTCCTATAGAGGGTCTATGGCTCCTATAGAGGGTCTACGGCTCCTATAGAGGGTCTGCAACTCCTATAGAGGGTCTACGGCTCCTATAGAGGGTCTACGGCTCCTATAGAGGGTCTACGGCTCCTATAGAGGGTCTATGGCTCCTATAGAGGGTCTATGGCTCCTATAGAGGGTCTACGGCTCCTATAGAGGGTCTATGGCTCCTATAGAGGGTCTATGGCTCCTATAGAGGGTCTACGGCTCCTATAGAGGGTCTGCAGCTCCTATAGAGGGTCTGCGGCTCCAATAGAGGGTCCGCGGCTCCTGTAGAGGGTCCGCGGCTTCTATAGTGGGTCCACGGCTCCTATAGAGGGTCCGCAGCTCCTATAGAGGGTCCGCGGCTCCTATAGAGGGTCTGCAGCTCCTATAGAGGGTCTGCGGCTCCTATAGAGGGTCTGCAGCTCCTATAGAGGGTCTACGGCTCCTATAGAGGGTCTGCAACTCCTATAGAGGGTCTACGGCTCCTATAGAGGGTCTGCAACTCCTATAGAGGGTCTACGGCTCCTATAGAGGGTCTACGGCTCCTATAGAGGGTCTATGGCTCCTATAGAGGGTCTATGGCTCCTATAGAGGGTCTACGGCTCCTATAGAGGGTCTGCAACTCCTATAGAGGGTCTACGGCTCCTATAGAGGGTCTACGGCTCCTATAGAGGGTCTACGGCTCCTATAGAGGGTCTATGGCTCCTATAGAGGGTCTACGGCTCCTATAGAGGGTCTATGGCTCCTATAGAGGGTCTATGGCTCCTATAGAGGGTCTACGGCTCCTATAGAGGGTCTGCAGTCACTTTTGAAAGTCTTCGTTTGCTCTCAGTTTTTTGTACCAGGCTGTAAACATGTTTATTTCTGCTGTTGGACATTTGGACATGGGGACTTATGGAGACTGACTCACTGCTGGAGCCAGCCTCAGGTGGACGTTAGAGGAAGTGCAGGTTTTGTCACTTCCTGTGTCGGCGTCGCTTCACGGCCACAGAGGTTGATGCTAAAGCTAAAGCTCCGTCGTTAGCCTCCAGCTGTGCGTTAGCGTGTGATGCTAACTGTAACAGCAGACAGAGAGTAATGAAAAAACAGGTGGAGACCTGAGACCAGCTGCACATTCAGTCTCCACCTCCTCCTTCCTCCCTCTCCTCCTTCCTCCCTCTCCTCCTTCCTTCCTTCCTTCCTTCCTTTATTTATTCGTCCTTCCTTCCCTCTCCTCCTCCTTCCTTCCTTTATTTATTCGTCCTTCCTCCCTCTCCTCCTTCCTTCCTCCCTCTCCTTTCCTCCTTCCTCCCTCCCCTCCTTCCTCCCTCTCCTCCTTCCTTCCTCCCTCTCCTTTCCTCCTTCCTCCCTCCCCTCCTTTCTCCCTCTCCTCCTCCCTCCCCTCCTTCCTCCTTCTCCTCTCCTCCTTCCTTCCTCCCCTCTCCTCCTTCCTCCCTCTCCTCCCTCTCTTCCTTCCTCTCCTTCTCCCTCTCTTCCTTCCTCCCTCTCCTCCTTCCTCCCTCTCCTCCCTCTCTTCCTTCCTCTCCTTCTCCCTCTCTTCCTTCCTCCCTCTCCTCCTTCCTCTCCTCCCCTCCTTCCTCCCTCTCCTCCCTCCCCTCCTTCCTCCCTCTCCTCTCCTCCTTCCTCCCTCCCCTCCTTCCTCCCTCTCCTCCTTCCTTCCTTCCTCTCCTCCCCTCCTTCCTCCCTCTCCTTCCTCCCTCTCCTCCTCCTTCCTCCCTCCCCTCCTTCCTCTCCTCCCCTCCTTCCTCCCTCTCCTCCTCCTTCCTCCCTCCCCTCCTTCCTCCCTCCCCTCCTTCCTCTCCTCCCCTCCTTCCTCCCTCTCCTCCCTCCCTCTCCTTCCTCCCTCTCCTCCTCCTTCCTCCCTCTCCTCCTTCCTTCCTTCCTCCCTCTCCTCCTTCCTTCCTTCCTCCCTCTCCTCTCCTCCTTCCTCCCTCCCCCTCCTCCTTCCTTCCTTCTCCCTCTCCTCTCCTCCTTCCTCCCTCTCCTCTCCTCCTTCCTCCCTCCCCTCTCCTCCTTCCTCTCCTCTCCTCTTCTCTCAAGGCCTCTGGTTCGGTCTTTCCCGGCTCCTCATGGTCGTTTTCTCTCTCTCTGATTAAAAGGCGTGCTGACATGGCAGAGCTCCTCCAGCTCCTCCAGCTCCTGCAGCTCCTCCAGCTCCTCCAGCTCCTCCAGCTCCTCCAGCTCCTCCTTTATGACTGGTGGATGTGCTGCTGCTGCTGCTGCAGCCACAGAGCTCCATTACTGTCTCCACCCGGCTCCCTGTTACAGAGCCGGGTGGAGACACTGGTGGAATAGGAGGCTGATTGTGATTGATGGCTTCCCATTAGCGAGTCTGTTATCGCTCCGGCTGGGGGGAACGACCACTGAGTTGTAACACAACACATTACCTGAGTCTCCCTGCTCAGCCCACAGCCGAGAGACGCTTAAATAAAATATAGACCCTCTCGCAGAGATCCTCATTCCCCCGCCGCTCGAGGCACTCCGACTGTTATCCCGTCAGCTGTGATTTGCTGAGCATTCCCACTCAATAAACACATCATTAGTATTCATATTAAGCGGAGCAGTGTTGGAGATATCTCCTCTCTCTCTCAGGCCTGTACGTCCTGATTGTGGATGTATCCGCTGAAGCTTCACCGGCTCCTCCTTTTCTCTTTGGCGCTTCCCGTCAGGATGATTGATTGGGACCGAGGCGCTCAGTGTCCTGCATTACCCCAACAAATGATCTGGCCCTCGCTGGCAGACCTTGGCCAGAAAGAAATCAATATTTCACCATTAAAATCTATCAGAGGAGAGTTAGGGCAGCGGCTGTCAGAGGCGACGCTATCAAGCCGCCGCAACATTAAAGCTGACACCTGCAGCACACGAGTAATCAATATGGAGTGGCTCGCAGATCATTCGTGGTCACCTTTTAACGGCGTGATGGATGTCTCCCGGGGCGGTGATTCATGTTGTGACACCGTTTTACGGGGTTTTATTCCAGTTTAGACGGTCATCCCTCAGAGAGGTTCACCCCACCACCACCACCTCTGCACCACCCTAACACCTATTTCATCGTGCTCGGCCCGTCCTCGGCGATCACCGCGCTCCTTTTATCGGTTCTGTGCCCCGCTGTGTGAAAAACACACGAGCGAGTGCAAGGTCGAGCTGTGACGGCGACAGATGGAGGTGACGGAGAGGGCTCCGCACGCTAACGATGCTACACGTTAAAGCATAACGAGGTGTTGATGATGTCATCCTGCACTCGCCCAATCAAACGCTTTCCTCTTTCTCACAGGTAGCTTTAACATAACCACTCGCTAAAGTAGCTAACAGCTAATTTACTGCTGCTAACTGAATTTACTGTTAGCATGCTAACAGAACCGGGCTGGACCCGATAGGGAACAATGCTACAGTAGCTAAAGCTAACACAGCTAACACTGAGGATCTAGTTGGTTTGGAGCTAGTGCTAATGTAGCTAACTGCTAACGTAGGTTAATGTTATGGACCTCGTTAGTTTTGGGAAAAAGGCTAACATAGCTAACTGCTAATATAAGCTAATGTTGTAGCTAACAGCTAACATTAGCTACAACATTAGCTACCATCGATGTAAAGATTGTTAAGTAGTGAAGCGCTAACGGCAAGAAAACCACCTGATAGGCTGCTGTACTCACTGTTAGACTGGACACTGCCGGTTCAGAGGTTCTGTCGCTGTACTCACTGTTAGACTGGACACTGCCGGTTCAGAGGTTCTGTCGCCGTGTTCGCTGTTAGACTGGACACTGCCGGTTCAGAGGTTCTGTCGCCGTGTTCGCTGTTAGACTGGACACTGCCGGTTCAGAGGTTCTGTCGCTGTGTTCGCTGTTAGACTGGACACTGCCGGTTCAGAGGTTCTGTCGCCGTGTTCGCTGTTAGACTGGACACTGCCGGTTCAGAGGTTCTGTCTCTGTGTTCACTGTTAGACTGGACACTGCCGGTTCAGAGGTTCTGTCGCTGTGTTCGCTGTTAGACTGGACACTGCCGGTTCAGAGGTTCTGTCGCTGTGTTCGCTGTTAGACTGGACACTGCCGGTTCAGAGGTTCTGTCGCCGTGTTCACTGTTAGACTGGACACTGCCGGTGCAGAGGTTCTGTTACTGTGTTCACTGTTAGACTGGACACTGCCGGTGCAGAGGTTCTGTCGCCGTGTTCACTGTTAGACTGGACACTGCCGGTTCAGAGGTTCTGTCTCTGTGTTCGCTGTTAGACTGGACACTGCCGGTTCAGAGGTTCTGTCTCTGTGTTCGCTGTTAGACTGGACACTGGAAGACGTGTGGACCAAAACAAAAAGAGATAAGTGGAGCAGGTGTTAGCAAACAGCCTTGATTGGCTCCTTTTTGAGCGCCTCCTCCTCAGCTCCTCCACCCTCGCCTCCTGACCCTCATTCTGCGGGAGGAGATAATTGCTTGTCAGGAATAAATAGAGAGATTAATGAATTCATTAGCGGCGGGGAGTTTAGCTCTTCGGAGCAGCACTTACGGCTATGACACATCACGCCTATTGTTTTAGCAGCTAGTTAGCCTTGAACAATAACATTCACACAGCAAATTGCCTCGTACGCTCGTGTAACGCAGAGAAAGTCTGTCCTTATCCTGGAATTTAGCAATAATGCAAACAAAGGCTCTTTAAGTCCCGATTATTCATCTTAATTACTTCAGTCTATGCGAGCCGGTGTCTGTGGGAGCGTCTCGCAGACAGGACGCATTAATCCACATTAGCAGTGAACACTGAGCAACTTTCTGCAGCACTAACGCTCCAGTTTGTGTTGCAGATATGTTGCTATCTGCACTTCATTAGCCGCAGCTTTAAAGACGCGACTCAGCTTATCTGCTGCAACGTCCAGCACCGCTCGCCGACCAGACCAGCAGTTCTTCAATTGTGTTTCAGGTTTTATTGAAGCTTTCATCAGCTGTGATCATATTCAGATGAGCTATGAGGTCTCAGCAGAAGGTTCTGGGTCTGCCCCGGGTCCAGGAGGCCCGAACCTCCTCATTCCTGCCCTCTGGTAGAGAGTTAGCTCCTGTTAGCCTTTAACCTTTAACACTGCTGAAGACTGGATCTGCTGCTCTTCTTATGTTAGCTTCGTTAGCTAGCTCTTCCTAGCTCCTGTTAGCTCCCACTAATTAGCTTCCCTTAGCTTGTTAGCTCCCGTTAGCTTCAGTTTCTAACAGCAGCTACACTCTCAGTATATTCGTCGAGTTCCCGTGACACAGAAACGTTGGAGGCAGTTAGCAAAAGGTCGTGATCTTTATTCCACAAAAACAAAATGTTCTTCAGGTTTCAGGTTTGTTCAGTGAGCGGTTCATCCTGAAGGACACTGATCCTGATGAACCATAGAAAACATGCTAACGCTAAAACAACCTTTAAGTCGTCTGTGCTGGAATAAAACAAAAACACTGTTTGAAAGTTTGTTCAGACGTCATGTGTGAAACTAACAGTCAGACCGCTAACGTGTTTTTAACACTGCTGAACACCGTCTGAGGCTAACGGTTAGCTCCTGTTAGCTAGCTAACGGAACCTAACGGGAGCTCCTGTTAGCTAACTCCCATTAGCTCACGTTAGCACCTGTAAGCTCTTGTTAGCTCCCATTAACTCTTGGTGGCTCCCGTTAGCTTTCGTAAGCTCCCGTTAGCTTTCGTTAGCTCCCGTTAGCTTTCGTTAGCTCCCGTTAGCTTTCGTTAGCTCCCGTTAGCTCCCGTTAGCTTTCGTTAGCTCCCGTTAGCTTTCGTTAGCTCCCGTTAGCTTTCGTTAGCTCCCGTTAGCTTTCGTTAGCTCCCGTTAGCTTTCGTTAGCTCCCATTAGCTTTCGTTAGCTCCCGTTAGCTTTCGTTAGCTCCCGTTAGCTTTCGTTAGCTCCCGTTAGCTAACAGAAACACGTGCAGATCTCGGTTTGTTTGGTCACACTCATGCTAATGATGCTAATGATGCTAACACAGTTACATGGATCGTACAGTCTGTACGCGTCAGCATGGAGACAGGAAGTGAGGTCGTTTGTCTTTACATAAACAGCTGATCTCTGATCATGTGATGTTCTCACAGCCTTCATCATCATCATCAGTGTGTGACGAACACTTCAATCTGGTCCTGGTTCTGTTTGGCACCGCCGAGCCGAATGATGCTCGAGCTGATCCGAGGATCGACAGATGCCGCCGCCGCCTTCGTCCTTTTCCAGGAAAGTTGAGAAGAAAACAGGAAATGAAACTCTCAGTGTTCAGTCGGCGGTCACGCCTCGAGCTCTCGGCCAATCAGAAATACTGTCTGTGAAGAAGCACCAGGTGGCCAGTGGTCCGGATCGGTCCTGGTCTACGCCTCCGAGCTGAAGACTGGTGGAGCCACGAGGTCTCAGTCCTGATGAGTCTTCTCCTGGAGGAACTTATACTCATACTGAAAGACACAAAGACTGACGTAAGACTGAGACTGAGACACAAAGACCGACGTAGGACTGAGACAAAGACCAGCGTAAGACAGTTTGTTACCATGGCAAGCTGCCGTCCGATGTTTCCCATGGTGATCACTCCGGCGAAGAAGATGCACGGCAGCCAGGAGCGAATATACAGGAAGTCTGGAGACGTGTACCTGAGAGAGGACGACAGGTGACAGGTGAACATGTGACGACGTCCGTCCATCATCAGAGACATCGAATGTCCAACTCAACCTGTAAACACTGTGTTTACCTAGTTACCGTTAGCTCCCGTTAGTTACCGTTAGTTACCGTTAGCTACCGTTAGCTACCGTTGGCTCCCGTTAGTTACCGTTGGCTCCCGTTAGTTACCGTTGGCTCCCGTTAGTTACCGTTGGCGCCCGTTAGTTACCGTTGGCGCCCGTTAGTTACCGTTGGCGCCCGTTAGTTACCGTTGGCGCCCGTTAGTTACCGTTGGCGCCCGTTAGTTACCGGTAGCTCCTGTTAGTTACCGGTAGCTCCTGTTAGTTACCGTTGGCGCCTGTTAGTTACCGGTAGCTCCTGTTAGTTACCGGTAGCTCCTGTTAGTTACCGTTGGCGCCTGTTAGTTACCGGTAGCTCCTGTTAGTTACCGGTGGCTCCTGTTAGTTACCGGTGGCTCCTGTTAGTTACCGGTGGCTCCTGTTAGTTACCGGTGGCTCCTGTTAGTTACCGTTGGCTCCTGTTAGTTACCGTTGGCGCCTGTTAGTTACCGGTGGCTCCTGTTAGTTACCGGTGGCTCCTGTTAGTTACCGGTGGCTCCTGTTAGTTACCGTTGGCTCCTGTTAGTTACCGTTAGCTCCTGTTAGTTACCGTTAGCTCCTGTTAGTTACCGTTAGCCTTTAGCCTGAACACCAGATCTGCTGCTTCTCTTTATGCTAACAGTAACGTTAGCTCCCTGCAGTCTTTTGACAAAATAATTTTCCAGGACCTTTCCAGGACATTTTCCAGGGTTCCTTCTTGACAAAAGAGGACAGCTCATACTGTCACATGACTGACCAGGTTTCTGTGTCATGTCTACAGGTAGGTTATCACTCTGATGGATTTAATTCCAGGTTTTCCAGGACCCTTGAACAGGTGTGGACTTACTGAAAGACTCCGTTGTAGACGAGCAGCTGCGTGGCCAGCGTGGCCAGCAGGGCGATGCTGACTCCGAGGCCGAAGCCGCTGCGTGAGCGGTCGAAGGTCCACCACAGGCCGATGGAGAGCGCCGCCAGAGTCAGAGACAGCTGGACGTTGTTGGCGAAGTCCACCTTCTAATGGAGGCGGGGTCAAGGAGCGGGCGGCCAATCAGCTGCAGGGTTGTGATACAGCATCACACACGCACACACACCTTCACACACACACTGAAGGATACGGCGCTGGCGTGGTTGATGCCCACGAACACGGCCACGCAGCGCATCACACTCGACCACTCCCGCTTGAACTTGTGCGGCTCGCCCAGCCGGCTGTCGATGCACGGGTACAAGAGTCCGATCAGCGCTGAGGACGAGAGGAGACAGCACACATGAGGACACCAGAGAGGACACTGAGACTATGTCAAGACCAAGACTGAGACTAAGTCTAAGACAGTATGTAGCCGTCTTACGTACCTGAGGCGGTGCCACAGCAGGGCGGCACCCACCAAGCGGAGGAGAAGATGCTGCTGATGACGTCGGGGGGGAAGAGCGTGACGTTCCTCTGCACCTGAAGTAAGTTCAGCACCAGCGCGAGGAAGACGCCCACCGAGAACAGCATGGCCCCTCGGATCAGCAGGTTGGTGGTCCTACACGCAGAGCACACGGGTCAAGAGACCAGAACCAGGCGAGCTAACGTGGAGAGGACGCCGAGCTCACCTGTTGGTGATGGCTGAGATGTAAGGACCCCGGGGGGGCCGCGGCGTCTGGCCGGACCCCGCCCACTGCTGCTGGCCGCCGGCCGCTGTGCTGCTGTCACTCATGGCCGTCAGCGTCAGGGACATTCGTGAGCCGCGGTCAGGACAACGAAGGACGGCGTGCGACGAGCCCGGACATCCCACAGCGAGCTGAAGACGAGGACAGACCAGCTAAGACTGGTCCTGTCTGCACACAGTCTCTGAGACTCAGACACACAGTCTCTGAGACTCAGACACACAGTCTCTGAGACTCAGGCACACAGTCTCTGAGACTCAGACAAACACAGTCCTGAGACTCAGGCACAGACAGTCTCTGAGACTCACACACACACAGTCTCTGAGACTCAGACACACACACAGTCTCTGAGACTCAGACACACACACAGTCTCTGAGACTCAGACACACACACAGTCTCTGAGACTCAGACACACACACAGTCTCTAAGACTCAGACACACACAGTCTCTGTGATCATGTCAGCACATGAACAGTCTTGTGGTTGTCATGGTAACACGTTAATATTAATGGTTGTTGGTGTTCAGCTGATCAATGACGGACCACCGACACACACACACACCACACACACACACACACACACACACACACACACACACACACACACACACACACACGAGCCTCATTTACATATTCATTAACTCAGTTAGCTTCAGCAGCTAGCTGACCAGGTGAGCTCAGGTGAGCTGTCCGTCAGTCTGACTCTAATTAAACTCGTTAGTTAGTCTCGTTAATTAGTCTCGTTAACTAAACTCGTTA
Organism: Collichthys lucidus; assembly: GCA_004119915.2. NCBI lineage: Eukaryota > Metazoa > Chordata > Actinopteri > Sciaenidae > Collichthys > Collichthys lucidus. The sequence goes on from CM014079.1 coordinate 2,209,248, forward strand.
GTTAGTCTCGTTAGTTAGTCTCGTTAGTGATGACGAGCCGCTCGTGCCGCGTTAGCTCGACGCTAGTTAGCGGCAGCTAACGCAGCTAGCATGCTAACCCGACCGTTACGTCAGCAGCCAGCCGCCGGAGCGCGCGCCAGTCTTACCTGATGACGTCAGTCAGGTGCGGTGGATCAAAGCGAGCATTGAAATGACTCGATGAGAACTAATTAACTAATTAACGACTCAAACACAGAGAAGCGTTAATTAGCCTCGCTCCCCGCTGACGCTACTTCCGGCTGTCTGAGCTGAATGAACGTGACGTCACCGCGTTACACAAAGCTTACGTAAAGGACGTCATGACGTACGATGGACGTGAACTGACCCAAAACAAGTTTTTATTTATTATTTATGTGAATTAAACTTTATTAACACGTGACTGATTCATGTTTATTATTTATTTTTTAACTTATTGTTACGTATCTGTCTCTACATAAAGATACTTTAGAAGTTTGTGAGTGAATAACTCTGTTTACAAACTAAACATGGAACATTGAAATCATTTAATATTCTTATAGAATAAAACATGGAACATCAAACTGAAGTTTATTTGTTACATTGACGAGTTTCAGTTTCATTTATTTTCATATGAACCAAAAAAATCAGAATAAACTAAATTAAAGATTTTAATGTGACAAACAAACAGTTTAATGAAAAACTGAAATGTTTTTTAAAATATTAATAATAATAATAATAATACATTTTCTTTCATAGACGCCTTTTTGTCACCGTACAAACGAAATGCAAATAACAAACAAAAAGAACCATAAAAGTATCAAATTCCAAAAACACGACATTAAAGGTAAAAACAGGTAAATGTTTAAATGTCGAGTTGTGAGAGTGAGTTCATGTTCGTCATGATGCTGGTTTGCAGAGATGTACGACGATGATGACAGTATACACAGTATGGACACGTCATGCGTGTACTTTAATTAGTTTGTTCCATATATCTGTAATATCATTTTTATAAATATCTTCAGTTTGATTTGTTTATTTTTCTGTGTGCTGATGTTTATAATCATTTAATGTGTCGCGTGTACGAGACACTATAACATTTGATGATCATTAATTATCATCGTTATAATTATAGAAGAACACGTGTTTGTTTGTTAGGGACTATTTTCAGCTGCGGATGAATCCGCAGTCAGCCTCAGCCTCTCTGACCCTGCAGCTGCTCCGTGATATCAGATAAATCTTCACATGAATCTGTCTCTGACTCTCAGATTAACTTTAACTCGATGACTCTGCAGCTTCCTCCCGCGGGACGCTCACTTAACCCTCATAATTAGAGCGATAAAGGAAGTGTGAGGCACGCGGAGGGCGCGGGGGCTTTCAATTAGCCGTCAAGGGCCACGCGGAGCCCCCTGACGGAGCCAGAGAGCGGCCGGGGATTCAATTCATCATCCTGCCGCTGCCAAACGCTGAGGGCCTTTTCATTATCACACCACTGAGTCCCACTGTCGGCTGCTCCAGTATAAATGTGAGTGATGGCGTGCGAGGGTGGAGGTGGTGGAGGTGGTGAGGTTGTGTGGGTGGGGCCGGGGCCCTCGTCGTAAATGTCATCCCCATTGGAGCATTGCAGGTCTCAGCTCCAGAATAATAGGCCCTGTGACCTCTCTGTTGTCTATAATTAACCTCTAACCCCCCCTACAACCCTCCACCACCTCCACCTCCACCCTGCTTCATCCACCAATCCCCAGGCAGCACGCCACAAAGAAAATGTCTGCTGCTCATATTTGTCCATTTAACGTGCAGAAAGATGTGAAAGCTGCTCTGGTCTGAAGCCGCTCTGTGTATCTGCATTCTGAGCCGAACACGCTGACATTCAGCTCCACAATGAAGCATCCAGGTAAAACATGTCGGCTTCAAAATAAAAGAGTCCAATGATCCGAGCTGACACTCGAAACACGACGACACTTTGAGGACAATCGCAGGAGAAATGAGACGTAGAGCATCTTCAGTCTGAACACAGGCGATCAGCATTGTTCAGGCGGCCTGTTGCTGCCAGCATGTGTGCAGCCAGGGAGTGATAATGACAAAGCGGGCCCGGATCCCCAGTGAGCCGCCTGCAGAACAATGATTACAGATTGGCCGGCGAGTCCCTCGGCTTCACCGCGACTCTGATTCTAATGCTAATCACAGCCGCTGAAATATATCAGGAGCTGCACGGCAGCAGGAGACAAGATGGACGTCCCAGTCAAGACGCAATTGTGTGAATGAAGCGCTGTTTATTTTTCAGATTTTAGCTCGAGTGGAGCCAATGCAGGAGCTGCTGGCGCCACCTGCTGGACCCAGACCGCAACCAGGAGTCCTGAAGATTGTTATTATTAATAATGTCTCTATAATCTGTGAAGGACAAAACATGACACGAGTATAAAGACGTAGTCTCTGTGACGTCCCCGCAGACTGTCTAAAACCTGGACGTAGTCTCTGTGACGTCCCCGCAGACTGTCCAAAACCTGGACGTAGTCTCTGTGACGTCCCTGCAGACTGTCTAAAACCTGGACGTAGTCTCCGTGACGTCCCCGCAGACTGTGTAAAACCTGGACGTAGTCTCCGTGACGTCCCCGCAGACTGTCTAAAACCTGGACGTAGTCTCTGTGACGTCCTCGCAGACTGTCTAAAACCTGGACGTAGTCTCTGTGACGTCCCCGCAGACTGTCTAAAACCTGGACGTAGTCTCCGTGACGTCCCCGCAGACTGTCTAAAACCTGGACGTAGTCTCTGTGACGTCCCCGCAGACTGTCTAAAACCTGGACGTAGTCTCTGTGACGTCCCCGCAGACTGTCTAAAACCTGGACGTAGTCTCCGTGATGTCTCCGTTAAGTCCCCGCAGACTGTACAAAACCTGGACGTAGTCTCTGTGACGTCCCCGCAGACTGTCTAAAACCTGGACGTGGTCTCCGTGACGTCCCCGCAGACTGTCTAAAACCTGGACGTGGTCTCCGTGACGTCCTCGCAGACTGTCTAAAACCTGGACGTAGTCTCTGTGACGTCCTCGCAGACTGTCTAAAACCTGGACGTAGTCTCTGTGACGTCCCCGCAGACTGTCTAAAACCTGGACGTAGTCTCCGTGACGTCCCTGCAGACTGTCCAAAACCTGGACGTAGTCTCCGTGACGTCCCTGCAGACTGTCTTAAAGACACTGACAGGTGTGATTTTGAAGTAATCAGATTACATGGAGTAGGATTACATGTGTGGTTAGTCTCGGTGTTTGAAGCTGCTTCAGTCTCTCGGAGGTTTCGTGCGGCCGGCTTCATTCCACCCTGACAGGTGTAAGATTAACTTCGTTAGGTGCAGAGCCGCTCATGCACACCAAATTAAATTAATGGAACAAATTTGCCTCCTAATTAAGATGAAAATACGTGTCAGTTGTAACCTTGCTGAGCACTAATTATGTACAAATGATTTATCATCTGTTTCGTCCTGAATAGCAATGTGCTCACCTCTCCGATAGCCCGGCTGGCTGTTAAGAGATGGCTGCTGATTAACAGTGACAGGTTGTGCTGCGGAGAAGCTGCACGCCGCCTCCACCAGCCAATCAGAGGCAGCCTCGCCTCACACTCTCCTCCCTTCCATTAACCTACATCGAGTGTGCAGCTGAGCATCACTGTGCCTCGGCTCTCCTTCTTGTTTCTCTCCTCCGAATGAAAATAAAGTAAAGAGGAGGTGGAGGAGGTGAGGGGTGGTGCTGTGACTGCTGCAGGCTGATGGAGCCGAGGGTGGAGGAAGGAAAACCTGAAGCATCTTTAACGCAGAATACAGTCGAGCTGTGACCTGAAGACACAAACTGCAGTTCCTCTAACGTCCACCTGAGGCTGGCTCCAGCAGTGAGTCAGTCTCCATAAGTCCCCATGTTTCACAGCAGAAATAAACATGTTTACAGCCTGGTACAAAAAACAGTTTTGGTCTCTGTAGCTAATTTCTACAACTACGTCTAGGTTTTAGACAGTCTGCGGGGACGTCACAGAGACTACGTCCAGGTTTTAGACAGTCTGCGGGGACGTCACGGAGACTACGTCCAGGTTTTAGACAGTCTGCGGGGACGTCACGGAGACTACGTCCAGGTTTTAGACAGTCTGCGGGGACGTCACAGAGAGAACGTCCAGGTTTTAGACAGTCTGCGGGGACGTCACGGAGACTACGTCCAGGTTTTAGACAGTCTGCGGGGACGTCACGGAGACTACGTCCAGGTTTTAGACAGTCTGCGGGGACGTCACAGAGACTACGTCCAGGTTTTAGACAGTCTGCGGGGACTTAACGGAGACTACGTCCAGGTTTTAGACAGTCTGCGGGGACGTCACAGAGACTACGTCCAGGTTTTAGACAGTCTGCGGGGACGTCACGGAGACTACGTCCAGGTTTTAGACAGTCTGCGGGGACGTCACGGAGACTACGTCCAGGTTTTAGACAGTCTGCGGGGACGTCACGGAGACTACGTCCAGGTTTTAGACAGTCTGTGGGACGTCACGGAGACTACGTCCAGGTTTTAGACAGTCGGGGACGTCACGGAGACTACGTCCAGGTTTTAGACAGTCTGCGGGGACTTAACGGAGACTACATCCAGGTTTTAGACAGTCTGCGGGGACGTCACAGAGACTACGTCCAGGTTTTAGACAGTCTGCGGGGACGTCACGGAGACTACGTCCAGGTTTTAGACAGTCTGCGGGGACGTCACAAAGACTATGTCCAGGTTTAGGCAGTCTTTGGTTGTAGGTCTCTCTCCGCTCTCTGATTCACAGTCTTAACAGTCTTAGTCTCTTTGACTGAGAGTCTCTGTCTGGTCCGGTCTCAGTCCAGTGAGCAGGACTTGGTCCAAGGACCGGGTGTGTTCCAACTGAAGCTGTAGTAATTGCCCTGCAGAGAAGGGTGGATGCAGAGAAGGGTGGATGCAGAGGAGGTGGATGCAGAGGAGGTGGTGATGCAGAGGAGGTGGATGCAGAGGAGG
>CM014079.1:2216734-2234234 GCA_004119915.2 Collichthys lucidus
ATAACAAAATAAACAAAATAAACAATATAAACAAAATAAACAATATAAACAAAATAAACAATATAAACAATATAAACAATATAAACAAAATAAACAAAATAAACAAAATAAACATGAAGCTGAACTTTGAACATCCCTGCAGCAGGAGGCGGAGAGTGTGACGTCACGATGCAGACTGCCGTAAAAACCAAAGAAGAAGAAGCAGCTCAGTTTACGGCACACGTGTGCACAGCAGCTGTTTACAACATGGCGAAAGAAGCGAAGAAGAAGGAGGCGAAGAGGAGGCCGAAGGAGGAGAGGAGGAGGCCGAAGGAGGAGAGGAGGAGGCCGAAGGAGGAGAAGAAGAAGAAGCAGAGGAGGAGTACCGGGCTGAAGCTGCGCAGCTCCCCGGAGCAGGACGCGCTCAAGCCGGACACAGTCTACAAGGAAGACCCGGAGGAGCTCCATGTAGAGCTGAGCGAGGAGCAGGAGCAGGATGAGGAGCAGGACGAGGAGCAGGAGCAGGATGAGGAGCAGGAGCAGGATGAGGAGCAGGATGAGGAGCAGGACGAGGAGCAGGAGGAGCGCAGGCGGCAGAAGCTCCTGGAGGCCATCAGCTCCCTCGGCGCGCGGAGGAGGAGGACCCTGCTGGAGCGGTCGGAGGCCGCCGTGCACATGTCCGAGTTCACCGTGAGCGCGGACGGAGAGGCGGAGCGGGTCGACCTGTCGGAGCTGATCGGGACCGTGGAGCAGACTCCCGCCGTGCCGAACCGGACCAAGAGGCAGCTGAAGCACCTGCAGGGCGCGAACCGGACCGTGGAGAGCCCGCTGAGCCGGCAGGAGAGCGAGCGCATCCAGCGGGACGTGTCGTTCCAGAAGGCGGCCGCCGAGGTGAGCCGCTGGAAGGCCGTCATCAAGCAGAACCAGCGGGCCGAGCAGCTCGTCTTCCCCCTCAACCAGGAGCCGTCCGGACCCAGACCCGTGGACCGGGTGGCGAGCGGCTGGACGGCGCGGACCCCCCTGGAGGAGGAGATCTTCGGCCTGCTGTCCGCCAACAAGCAGCCCATCCACGACCCCGTCCTGACCCCGGTGGAGGAGGCGTCTCTGCGGGCGATGAGCCTGGAGGAGGCGAAGCAGCGCCGGGCCGAGCTGCAGAAGGCCCGGGCCCTCCAGTCCTACTACGAGGCCCGAGCCCGCAGAGAGAGGAAGATCAAGAGCAAGAAGTACCACAAGGTCCACAACAAGGCCAAGAGGAAGGAGCTGCTGAAGCAGTTCGACGACATGGTGAAGGAGGACCCCGCCTCCGCCCTGCAGGAGCTGCACAGGATGGAGCTGGCCCGCATGCAGGAGCGCATGTCGCTCAAACACCAGAACAGCGGAAAGTGGGCCAAGGCCAAGGCCATCATGGCCCGGTACGACCTGGGCGCACGCAAGGCCATGATGCAGCAGCTGGAGGTGAACAAGGAGCTGACGGAGAAGGTGGTGATGGCGCTCAACAACGAGGAGGAGGAGGAGAAGGAGGAGCAGCAGGAGGAGGAGGTGCTGCCGGACTTTGTGAACGACGCAGAGCGAGGAGTCGACCCGTTCAACCCCTGGATGAGAGGACGACTGACGGAGGAGCCGATGGAGAAGGAGGTGAGCGACGGCACAGAGGTGGCGGTGCAGGAGGCTGCAGCACCTGAGGTGGAGGAGGACGAGGAGGTGGAGGAGACAGAGGAGGAGAAACTCCTCAGAGAGTTTGAAAGCCGGAGGAAGAGACGTCAGCAGGAGGAGGAGGAGGAGGCTGCACCTGGAAGACCTGAGGAGGAGCAGCAGCAGGAGGAGGAGGAGGAGCAGCAGGAGGAGGAGGAGCAGCAGCAGGAGGAGGAGGAGGAGGAGGAGGAGCAGCAGCAGCAGCAGCAGGAGGAGGAGGAGCAGCAGGAGGAGGAGCAGCAGCTCTCAGAGTTCACGACTCTCTTCCGAGGACTCGTTGGCGTCCGTCGGGAGGTGGAGGAGGAGAACCTCGCGGCAGCAGACAAACCGGACTCCTCGGCACCGCTGCAGGAGAGTTTGATCCGGGTCAGGACTCTGGAGAACGTGGAGGACCTCCGTCAGCTCCACGATGAAGCCGCCGCTCCTCCGCCTCCTCCCACCGAGCAGTTGCCGCCTGCAGCCGAGAAGGCGGGAAAGAAGAGGAAGAGGAAGCGTGGCATCGAGCTGAAGGAAGTCCTCACCAAGGGGACGAAGGAGATCCGAGCGCCGGTCGCTGCGACCGTGGAGGACGCCGGCGAGGAGGCGGAGGACGAGCCGGACCAGCGCCGGCTCATCAGCGAGGCGTTCGCCGGAGACGACGTCGTCTCGGACTTCCTGAAGGACAAGAGGAAACAGGAAGCGGCGGGCCGGCCTCAGGTGCTTGACCTGACGCTGCCCGGGTGGGGCGACTGGGGCGGGACGGGCCTGAAGCCGTCACGCAGCAAACGCCGCAGGTTCCGGGTCAAGGTGGCGCCGCCTCCACCCAGGAAGGACCAGCGCCTGCCCGCCGTCATCATCTCGGAGAAGAGGGACGGCGCCGTGGCCCTCCACCAGGTCAGCTCGCTGCCGCTCCCCTTCCAGACGCACGGCCAGTTCGAGAGCACCATCCGCACGCCGCTGGGCCGGACCTGGAACACGGAGCGCACCGTGAAGAAGGTCATCCGGCCCAGAGTGGTGACGCAGCTCGGCGCCATCATCGAACCCATGACCCGCGACGAGCTGAAGGACGGGAAGAGAGGGGCTGATGGGAAAAAACTTTAGTGTGTGTGTGTGTGTGTGTGTGTGTGTGTGTGTGTGTGTGTGTGTGTGTGTTTCATGTCTGATGTTAAAATCTGTGAAATAAATTTAACACTTTGATTCAAGATCTGAGTTTTTTATTTCAGACGTTTCAGTTTTTTAAATGTTTGATAATTAGATGAACCGTTAACGAGGAAATATGAAACATTCAAAACAAGTTAAATTAAAATAATTTAATATTTAATGTGTCATTAAATTGAACTTTATTAATCTGGTTTGTTGAACGTCGTTGAGTTTCGTCATGTGACAGATTCCAACATAAACACGTGATGACGTTAATCAGCCGAATCTGAAACATGCAAAGAAGAAATCAGTTAATTATTAATAAAATGAGTTTAGACGCTTTAATTTTACTTAAAGTTCAAAATGTTTCAGTTCACGTCTCAAAGAAGCAGAGGAACTTTGGACATATTTAGTAAATATAAATAAATGAATAAAATGTTGATGTTAAACTTTATTTACACACGTATGTATGTATATATATTAACCAGCTGCCTGTGCAGTTTTGTCGACCTCTGCTGGCAGCTTCAGCAGCTACACGTGAAAGTTCACAGTGGACAAAATAATAGAAACACTCAGCATGATTCAGTTTCATGAATTCATCTGAAACATGACGATCATCATCATCGTCTGTGTCAACATGAAGCAAAATGAAAGTTTCAAAACTTCAAGTTTCATATTTAAATAAGTTTCAAGAAATGACACTCGTCACACAGGACGGCAGATATTCTGCAGTCTCAGTGTAGTCTTAATGCAGTCTCAGTGTAGTCTTATTGCAGTCTCAGTGTAGTCTTATTGCAGTCTCAGTGTAGTCTTAATGCAGTCTCAGTGTAGTCTTAATGCAGTCTCAGTGTAGTCTTAATGCAGTCTCAGTGTAGTCCTAATGCAGTCTCAGTGTAGTCCTAATGCAGTCTCAGTGTAGTCTTATTGCAGTCTCAGTGTAGTCTTAATGCAGTCTCAGTGTAGTCTTAATGCAGTCTCAGTGTAGTCTCAATGCAGTCTCAGTGTAGTCTTAATGCAGTCTCAGTGTAGTCTTAATGCAGTCTCAGTGTTATAATATTTGATCTTCACGTCTGTAAAATGTGAGCAGCTCTCCATGAAGCAGAAATAAATAAAGTTTGAACATTCGTTAATAATTCACACTAATTAATTATGAATTAAATATTAAACGATGAAGCTGATCGTGATTTTTAAAACATGTTGAATCTTATTTTGAAGTTTCATTAAAGGAAAGTTTTTTTTTACTCAGCAGAGGGAGCTGTGTGTGTGTGTGTGTTGTGTGTGTGCGTGTGTGTGTGTGTGTGTGTGTGCGTGTGTGTGTGCGTGTGTGTGTGTGTGTGTGTGTGTGTGTGTGTGTGTGTGTGTTACATGTATGACTGTTCAGTGTGTGTGTGTAGATATTGAAGTGTGAAGTGTATACAGTGTGTTCTCTATCTCTAAAACATTGAATTCTTTAGAAGGGTTCACATTTACATATTCTATAGTAAACTGGTTTTATTTTATACCTGTGTATATAGTGTTAAATGTATATCTAACAGGTGTGTATAGTGTTAAATGTATATCTTACAGGTGTGTATAGTGTTAAATGTATATCTTACAGGTGTGTATAGTGTTAAATGTATATCTTACAGGTGTGTATAGTGTTAAATGTATATCTTACAGGTGTATATAGTGTTAAATGTATATCTTACAGGTGTATATAGTGTTAAATGTATATCTTACAGGTGTATATAGTGTTAAATGTATATCTTACAGGTGTGTGTGGTGTTAAATGTATATCTTACAGGTGTGTATAGTGTTAAATGTATATCTTACAGGTGTATATAGTGTTAAATGTATATCTTACAGTCGGTATAGTGTTAAATGTATATCTTACAGGTGTGTATAGTGTTAAATGTATATCTTACAGGTGTGTATGGTGTTAAATGTATATCTTACATGTGTGTATAGTGTTAAATGTATATCTTACAGGTGTATATAGTGTTAAATGTATATCTTACAGGTGTGTATAGTGTTAAATGTATATCTTACAGGTGTGTATAGTGTTAAATGTATATCTTACATGTGTATATAGTGTTAAATGTATATCTTACATGTGTATATAGTGTTAAATGTATATCTTACATGTGTATATAGTGTTAAATGTATATCTAACAGGTGTGTATAGTGTTAAATGTATATCTTACATGTGTGTATAGTGTTAAATGTATATCTTACAGTCGGTATAGTGTTAAATGTATATCTTACATGTGTGTATAGTGTTAAATGTATATCTTACAGGTGTGTATGGTGTTAAATGTATATCTTACAGTCGGTATAGTGTTAAATGTATATCTTACATGTGTGTATAGTGTTAAATGTATATCTTACAGTCGGTATAGTGTTAAATGTATATCTTACATGTGTGTATAGTGTTAAATGTATATCTTACAGTCGGTATAGTGTTAAATGTATATCTTACATGTGTGTATAGTGTTAAATGTATATCTTACAGTCGGTATAGTGTTAAATGTATATCTTACATGTGTGTATAGTGTTAAATGTATATCTTACAGGTGTATATAGTGTTAAATGTATATCTTACAGGTGTATATAGTGTTAAATGTATATCTTACATGTGTGTATAGTGTTAAATGTATATCTTACAGTCGGTATAGTGTTAAATGTATATCTTACATGTGTGTATAGTGTTAAATGTATATCTTACAGTCGGTATAGTGTTAAATGTATATCTTACATGTGTGTATAGTGTTAAATGTATATCTTACATGTGTGTATAGTGTTAAATGTATATCTTACAGGTGTATATAGTGTTAAATGTATATCTTACAGGTGTATATAGTGTTAAATGTATATCTTACAGGTGTGTAGTGTTAAATGTATATCTTACAGGTGTGTATAGTGTTAAATGTATATCTTACAGGTGTATATAGTGTTAAATGTATATCTTACAGGTGTATAGTGTTAAATGTATATCTTACAGGTGTATATAGTGTTAAATGTATATCTTACAGTCGGTATAGTGTTAAATGTATATCTTACATGTGTGTATAGTGTTAAATGTATATCTTACAGTCGGTATAGTGTTAAATGTATATCTTACATGTGTGTATAGTGTTAAATGTATATCTTACAGTCGGTATAGTGTTAAATGTATATCTTACATGTGTGTATAGTGTTAAATGTATATCTTACAGTCGGTATAGTGTTAAATGTATATCTTACATGTGTGTATAGTGTTAAATGTATATCTTACATGTGTGTATAGTGTTAAATGTATATCTTACAGGTGTATATAGTGTTAAATGTATATCTTACAGGTGTATATAGTGTTAAATGTATATCTTACATGTGTGTATAGTGTTAAATGTATATCTTACAGTCGGTATAGTGTTAAATGTATATCTTACATGTGTGTATAGTGTTAAATGTATATCTTACAGTCGGTATAGTGTTAAATGTATATCTTACATGTGTGTATAGTGTTAAATGTATATCTTACATGTGTGTATAGTGTTAAATGTATATCTTACAGGTGTATATAGTGTTAAATGTATATCTTACAGGTGTATATAGTGTTAAATGTATATCTTACAGGTGTGTATGGTGTTAAATGTATATCTTACAGGTGTGTATAGTGTTAAATGTATATCTTACAGGTGTATAGTGTTAAATGTATATCTTACAGGTGTATAGTGTTAAATGTATATCTTACAGGTGTATATAGTGTTAAATGTATATCTTACAGGTGTGTATAGTGTTAAATGTATATCTTACAGGTGTATATAGTGTTAAATGTATATCTTACAGGTGTGTATAGTGTTAAATGTATATCTTACAGGTGTGTATAGTGTTAAATGTATCTTACAGGTGTATATAGTGTTAAATGTATATCTTACAGGTGTATGTGTTAATGTATATCTTACAGTCGGTATATGTTAAATGTATATCTTACATGTGTATAGTGTTAAATGTATATCTTACAGGTGTATATAGTGTTAAATGTATATCTTACAGGTGTATAGTGTTAAATGTATATCTTACAGGTGTATATAGTGTTAAATGTATATCTTACAGGTGTATATAGTGTTAAATGTATATCTTACAGGTGTGTATGTTTAAATGTATATCTTACAGGTGTGTAGTGTTAAATGTATATCTTACAGGTGTGTATAGTGTTAAATGTATATCTTACAGGTGTGTATAGTGTTAAATGTATATCTTACATGTGTTATAGTGTTAAATGTATATCTTACAGGTGTGTATAGTGTTAAATGTATATCTTACAGGTGTGTATAGTGTTAAATGTATATCTTACAGGTGTGTATAGTGTTAAATGTATATAGTATATAGTGTTATATAAGTCTGTTCACAGTGCGTGTTACATGCATGTCTGTTTGCTGAATGTTTGCGTCACGTGTCCTCGCAGACTGGGTCAGTTTGTTTGTTTGTTTGTTTACATGATTTATTTTATTTATTGTTTTATTTACAGACTTTTATTTTGGTAATCTTCACCGAGCTCGATCCATGGATGACGTCAGAGGAGAGGAGGGGCCCGTGCGCCAGCTGTGTGTGTGTGTGTGTGTGTGTGTGTGTGTGTGTGTGTGTGTGTGTGTGTGTGTGTGTGTGTGTGTGTGTGTGTGTGTGTGTGTGTGTGTGGCTCGCGCTCTCTCGGAGCAGGAAGTGTCGTGGCTCTGACTAAACACCGAACCGGCCGCCGAACCTTCAGCGGGCAGAGGTAAGCTCATCAGCGGGGATGTGTGACATTCTGAGCGGGCATGAGACCGACCGACAGCCGGCGGGCTGACCGTGTGATCCAGCCGCCGCGGGCGGGCTCGCGGGCGGTCGTTGAACCGGAGGAAGCTCGGCGTTAGCTCCGCATTGTCTCCGCGAGCCGCTGTCTGCGGACCAACGTCACGTTTATCGACTGCGATCGATTAATTATTGATAAATGTCGCATTACTTCCCATCACGCGCTCTGATGGACGTCGGTAAACGGTCCGGACGGTCCGAACAGGAGCTCCGGTTCCGTCCACGTCTGAAGTTTCGGATGCCCCCTCAGCCTCAGCACACACCGGACGGGTCGTGTTGGAAAGGTTCGTCCGGGCTCGTTACCGGGAAGAGTATGTTCACCGACATGCACTGATTTACCTCAGCCGGGCGTGTCTACCTGTGCTCAGGTAAGGCAGGTTAGACGATCCTGAGCCCCGGAGCAAGGCATGCGACCTCCACCACCTCCACCTGCAACAGTGGTGGAGGTTGCACTGTAAACCAGCTGTGCCAAAAATACTAAAACAGTTTTACAGTGTTCACAGAGCAGATCTATCTGTGCCTGATAGAGAAGTCATCTGTTTTCTAGAAGAGCGTCCACTATTGTTTTCTCCACTAGAAAACAGCTCTCACCAAAAATAACAAAACAAACTAAATGAAAGGACAAACTGTGTGTTCTGTTTTTGTGTTTTTACAGTGTCGTTACATATTTAAAACAGTTTTTTGCTCCCTGCGGATCTTCATAAAAACAGTGTCAGCACTTCTTCACTGTGATTCACACACGAGTTATTTTTAAACATGAACTCTGCTGATGGACACGAGTTTTAAATCTGCTCTAACGTGGTTAGAGAGTTCAATAAAGGAGACACATCACAGCGTCCACGCTCTTAACCCTGCATAACTTTAAGCCTTAATATAATGTGAACAGGTGAGTTGTATATAAATTCACCCTCAGTACAGTTGTCATGAACGGGGAAATTAGCTACAGAGACCAAAACTGTTTTTTGTACCAGGCTGTAAACATGTTTATTTCTGCTGTGAAACATGGGGACTTATGGAGACTGACTCACTGCTGGAGCCAGCCTCAGGTGGACGTTAGAGGAACTGCAGGTTGATTAAAGTTTTCCGGTGAAGCGCGATGCTCTGATCGGGATCGCGTGTCCGTCACAGCGTCGTGTTTACACGTGCAAACATGAACCAGGACTCGAACACGTGACGACGGTCGACTCTCTCTCTGTTTCCAGCTCCGCCTCTCCGTCAGGAACCATCCAGCAGCTTCCTCTGAGACCGACATGAGCCGAGACACCTCCATCACCTCCGTCACCTCCATCACCTCCGTCACCTCCGTCACCTCCACATCAGCAGCGTCCTCCGCCTGAGCCCTCGTCCTCCACCCGTCACTGTCAATATTTGCGTCCAAACATGGCGGCGGTTCCTCCTGGCGTCCGGCTGCTGGTGTCCTTCGACAGGGACCAATGGTGAGTGACTGCTCTGTGTGTGTGTGTCACATGACCAGGTAACACCTGAGGACAGGTAACACCTGAGGACAGGTAACACCTGAGGACAGGTAACACCTGAGGACAGGTAACACCTGAGGTGAGGACAGGTAACACCTGAGGACAGGTAACACCTGAGGACAGGTAACACCTGAGGTGAGGACAGGTAACACCTGAGGACAGGTAACACCTGAGGACAGGTAACACCTGGCGGTGGCACATTGTTGCACTCCATGACTCGTTTGTTTTGTTTGTTTTAACGCTTCACTACTGATCAGTGTTTCCATCATGAAGTCTGTGAGTCACCTCGGTACTGTCACGTTAAGTCCTGTTGGTCCCTGTGCTCCAACCCGGTCCAGTCCGCCTGCTGAGCCCGGTTCTGTTAGCCTGCTAACAGCAGGTCGAGTTAGCGGTTCTTTAACGCTTCCTGTGCGACTTGATACCTGTGCTCACCTTCAGCATCACAAAGCTCTTCTATACTGCGAGCCGCCTGCAGCCTGTAAATAAATCGGAGCTGGGCTCTTGAATAGCGTCTTTATGTTCTGGACGGTTCTGCGGATTAGACTCGCCTGGGAAACCACCCGTGAGCTGTGACCCGAGTTCTGCTCTGGCTTTCCCGCCTCACTCGCGCTGATCAGATCGGGTTTCGCGTCGTCTTCCTCCGTCAGCTTGTGAAGTTTGACTTGATTAACTTTCTTTGTCTGCTCTGGCTGGTCCTTGAAATCCTGGAAAGTTTGTGGATTCTTTGGTAAACAGGCTGTCTGTATGTGTGGCTCCCGAGTGATGCAGGTAAAACAGCAAATCTTTAACAAACCTTGAGGCAAATTCCAGGACAGTGACTCAAGCCTGTCTCGTTATAATTGTCTTTAAGCTCGTTAGTCCTGATTATTAAAGTCTACAGTGTTGTGACAGTAATTGATCTGTGTCTCAAATTACACCGCGTTGGGTCCTTGATTTTGAAATAATAGGCCTGGAAAGTCCTTGAATTTAATGTTTGACACCTCCCAGGCGTAAATCACAACTGGTGCATTCCAATGTGGGAAATCCCAGCTCAGATATTTAAACCTGAATTTCCTGTCGGAACAAGACGCAGCGCCGTCAGTCACGTTGTGTATTTATAGCTTTCCAAATGAGTTCAGCAGCTAACGTGACCCATGAAACTAACTTATGTATTGCCCAGCTCCGGTTCTGGCACGACACCGGTGCATCGAAAACTGTAACATGTAAACACCAACACTGCTCCGAGTACCGGAGAGCGACAGCAGCTAACAAACTGAGCTAACGTCAGCTAACAGCAGCTAACAAACTGAGCTAACGTCAGCTAACAGCAGCTAACAAACTGAGCTAACAGCAGCTAACAAACTGAGCTAACAGCAGCTAACAAACTGAGCTAACGTCAGCTAACAGCAGCTAACAAACTGAGCTAACAGCAGCTAACAGCAGCTAACAAACTGAGCTAACGTCAGCTAACAGCAGCTAACAAACTGAGCTAACAGCAGCTAACAAACTGAGCTAACAGCAGCTAACAAACTGAGCTAACATGAGCTAACAGCAGCTAACAGACTGAGCTAACATGAGCTAACAGCAGCTAACAGACTGAGCTAACATGAGCTAACAGCAGCTAACAGGCTGAGCTAACATGAGCTAACAGCAGCTAACAGGCTGAGCTATCGTCAGCTAACAGCAGTTAACAAACTGAGCTAATGTGAGCTAACAGCAGCTAACAGACTGAGCTTTAGTCAGCTAACAGCAGCTAACAAACTGAGCTAACATGAGCTAACAGCAGCTAACAGACTGAGCTTTAGTCAGCTAACAGCAGCTAACAAACTGAGCTAACATGAGCTAACAGCAGCTAACATGAGCTAACAGCAGCTAACAGACTGAGCTTTAGTCAGCTAACAGCAGCTAACAAACTGAGCTAACGTCGACTAACAGCAGCAGTTTACTTCACTGTCCATCATAAACTCTGTAAATCTCAGAGTTGAGCCGTCAGGTTGAACAGAGTTTATATTTTGTCAGCTGTTGACCGCCTGATGTTTCAGTTCAAACTGTCACGAAGACTAAAAGACTCAGACTCAGACAGTCTCAGCTCTTTCCTAATGTCTTAATGAACTTTTGATGAATGTGTCCTGGTGTTGTTGGTGTGTACAGATCGTTACAGATGGATCTTATAAGACTCAGGACAGTTTTGTGTTTGTCGTGTAAGGACTAAAACTAAACAGACGAGTCGAGGAAACAGGGCGAGGCGTGAGGATGCAGGACGTCCTGGATGGACGGATGTTTGTCCAGACAAGGCTCACGACTCGTCTGACGTCTGCTCTTATCTCAGCCTCAGTCTTACATCTGTGTGTGAACAGGGAGAGGCACAACACACACACACGCACACACCTACACCCGAGTTAGTCTTTTGTCTTGAGTCTCCAGTCTTTAGTTTCAGTCTTTAGTCTCACTCTTTAGTCTCAGTCTTTGGTCTCAGTCTTCAGTCTCAGTGTTTGTCTTTAGTCTCACTTTTTAGTCTCAGTCTTAGGTCTCAATCTCCAGTCTTCAGTCTCACTCTTTAGTCTCAGTCTTTGGTCTCAATCTCCAGTCTTTAGTCTCACTCTTTAGTCTCAGTGTCTGTCTTTGGTCTCAGTCTTCAGTCTTTAGTCTCAGTCTTTGGTCACAGTCTCCAGTCTTTAGTCTCAGTGTCTGTCTTTGCTCTCAGTCTCCAGTCTTTAGTCTCAGTGTCTGTCTTTGGTCTCAGTCTCCAGTCTTTAGTCTCAGTGTCTGTCTTTGGTCTGTGGTGTCTCAGTGCTGCCCTCTTGTGTCTCCTCCCTGCAGGTACAGAGCTCTCACCTTCGTCCTCACCTTCCTGCTCTACACGAGCTTCCACCTGTCCAGAAAACCAATCAGCATCGTCAAGGTAACAGGACACATTGACGAGCATACAGGACACATTGACGAGCATACAGGACACATTGACGAGCATACAGGACACATTGACGAGCATACAGGACACATTGACGAGCATACAGGACACATTGACGGGCAGACAGGACACATTGACGGGCAGACAGGACACATTGACGAGCATACAGGACACATTGACGGGCAGACAGGACACATTGACGAGCAGACAGGACACATTGACGAGCAGACAGGACACATTGACGAGCATACAGGACACATTGACGAGCATACAGGACACATTGACGGGCAGACAGGACACATTGACGAGCATACAGGACACATTGACGAGCATACAGGACACATTGACGAGCATACAGGACACATTGACGAGCAGACAGGACACATTGACGAGCAGACAGGACTCATTGACGGGCAGACAGGACACATTGACGGGCAGACAGGACACATTGACGGGCAGACAGGACACATTGACGAGCATACAGGACACATTGACGAGCATACAGGACACATTGACGGGCAGAGAGGACACATTGACGAGCATACAGGACACATTGACGAGCATACAGGACACATTGACGAGCATACAGGACTCATTGACGGGCAGACAGGACACATTGACGGGCAGACAGGACACATTGACGAGCAGACAGGACACATTGACGAGCATACAGGACACATTGACGAGCAGACAGGACACATTGATGAGCAGTCAATTTCATCTTCTTGTTCTTTAACCCTTTCCTGTTTCCTGTCAGAGCGAGCTCCATAAGAACTGCTCGTCAGTCGCCGAGCTCGCCACCGCCGTGTCGGGCAGCGGCGGCAGCGGCCTGCAGCCTCCGACCTTGCAGCCTGTCCACGTGGACGTGGACTGCAGCTGGAAGCCTTTCGGTTTGTCTCGCTCGTGTTTCAGTCTCTGACGGTCAGAGTTCAGACGGAGACGTCAACAAGAACTCTTCTTTCTGTTGTCAGATAAGACGAACTACAAACAGCTGCTGGGCGCCATGGACTACTCCTTCCTGTGTGCGTACGCCATCGGGATGTACCTCAGGTGAGACGACGAAGACTCATCAGTAAAATGTAATCTGGATACATTCTGGTATACCAACAGCCGCTACCAAACTGAGCTGACATTAGCTAACAGCAGCTACCAAACTGAGCTAACAGCAGGTTGCAGGTTGTAGTTAACGTGATGTCATCACTGTGTCATCACTGTGCTCCCACGCAGCGGCATCATCGGGGAGCGCCTGCCCATCCGGCTGTACCTGACTGTGGGCATGCTGAGCAGCGGCCTGTTCACCTGCCTGTTCGGACTGGGCTACGTCTACAACATCCACAGCCTGGGCTTCTACGTGTTCGTCCAGGTAAGACTCGCTGTGACGAGTGAACACAGGGAACACAGGTGACGTTCTGAACTCACCTGGACTCTGTCTTCATCCCTTCAGGTGGCTAACGGCCTCGTCCAAACCACTGGCTGGCCCAGTGTGGTGACCTGCATCAGCAACTGGTTCGGAAAAGGAAGGTAAAGACCGACCAATGGTGATGAGGTGTGATGATGTAGAAACGTGACGGACCACGTGATTCTAATTGGCTCATCGAACAGTTTAGAAACCTTGATCAGTCTCACTGACTGATCAAGGTTTCTAAACTGTTCGACGTCACAGGTCAGCTGAGTCCACTTGACTCTACCGACCAGTCTGGTCGACTCTACTGAACCAGTCCAGTCGACTCTACCGACCAGTCAAGTCGACTCTACCGACCAGTCCAGTCGCCCCAACCGACCAGTTCGGTCGTCTCTACCGACCAGTCAAGTCGACTCTACCGACCAGTCCGGTCGACTCTACCGACCAGTCCGGTCGACTCTACCGACCAGTCCGGTCGACTCTACCGACGAGTCCAGGCGACTCTACCGACGAGTCCAGTCGACCCGACCGACCAGTCCGGTCGACTCTACCGACCAGTCCGGTCGACTCTACCGACCAGTCCGGTCGACTCTACCGACCAGTCCAGTCGCCCCGACTGACCAGTCCAGGCGACTCTACCGACGAGTCCGGTCGACTCTACCAACCAGTCCGGTCGACTCTACCGACCAGTCCAGTCGCCTTGACCGACCAGTCCAGTCGCCCCGACTGACCAGTCCAGTCGACTCGACCGACCAGACCAGTCGCCCTGACCGCCAAGTGCAGTCGCCTCTACCGACCAGACCAGTCGCCTTGACCGACCAGTCCAGTCGCCCCGACTGACCAGTCCAGTCGACTCGACCGACCAGACCAGTCGCCCTGACCGCCAAGTGCAGTCGCCTCTACCGACCAGTCCAACTTGTCGTTGCCTGTTGACTCGTGTCCTGTGGTGTGTCTTCCCGTCAGGCGTGGGCTCATCATGGGCTTGTGGAACTCGCACACCTCTGTGGGAAACATCCTGGGCTCTCTGATCGCAGGTTACTGGGTCTCCTCTAACTGGGGTCTGTCCTTCATCGTCCCGGGCCTCATCATCGCCGCCATGGGCGTCGTCTGCTTCCTGTTCCTTATCGAGCGTGAGTGCTGCCTCCTGATTGGCTGCAGAATACGTTGATGTGTTGGTGGAAGCAGCTCTTCACCTCTGTTTTTGTGTCTGCAGATCCGAACGACCTCAAGAGTTTGTACGCTGCTACTCCTCCAGACACGAGCGTGAGTCTCTGAGACTAAAACCAGTCTGAAAGATCCAAACCAGTCTCTGAGACTAAAACCAGTCTTAAAGATCCAAACCGGTCTCTGAGACTAAAACCAGTCTTAAAGATCCAAACCGGTCTCTGAGACTAAAACCAGTCTGAAAGATCCAAACCGGTCTCTGAGACTGAAACCAGTCTGAAAGATCCAAACCGGTCTCTGAGACTGAAACCAGTCTGAAAGATCCAAACCGGTCTCTGAGACTGAAACCAGTCTGAAAGATCAAACATGAACTCACGTCTTTGTTTCTTCTGACAGCCAAAAACCAAAAACTGGAGCGGAGTGAACGGACACAGTGACGTGTGTTTGCAGTACAAAGACAACAAAGCTCAGGTGTGTCACTGTGTGTCTGTCACCGTGTGTGTGTGTGTGTGTGTGTGTGTGTGTGTGTGTGTGTTTGTGTCAAGTGTAAAACTATAAAGACAGAAACTTTCAAACATGTAAAAAAAGAAACTTCAGGTCACTCAGGTGTCCCTCAGGTGTGTGTGGGTTCACCTGCCGACACTACAGTTAAGTTGCACGTGTCGTTGTAATCCACTCAGGTGTGCTCCTGGTACGAAGATAGTGTTCAGAACAGGAAGGTCAGTCGCTCTGTCAGACTTTGTCGGGACGCTGGATGGAACGTGAGGCTGAATCCAGATGTCCTCTGTCCTGTGTCCTCTGTCCTGTGTCTGTGTATCCTGTGTCCTGTCTCCTCTGTCCTGTGTCTGTGTATCTTGTGTCCTGTCTCCTCTGTCCTGTGTCTGTGTATCTTGTGTCCTGTCTCCTCTGTCCTGTGTCCTGTGTCTGTGTATCTTGTGTCCTGTCTCCTCTGTCCTCTGTCCTGTGTCTGTGTATCTTGTGTCCTGTGTCCTCTGTCCTGTGTCCTGTGTCCTCTGTCTGTGTATCTTGTGTCCTGTCTCCTCTGTCCTGTGTCCTGTGTCTGTGTATCTTGTGTCCTGTCTCCTCTGTCCTGTGTCTTCTGTCCTCCATCAGTAACTCATCACAAACTGTAGACTGATGCGTTCAGGGACGTCGGGACGTTTGGATACAGCCTCTGTGTTTCTTGATTGTTGGGTCGGTTCATTAAACTGCGCCTCTGCTTTCACGACGGAGCTGCAACAATAATAATCTGAGTGTGATAGAATCTGATTTTCTTTTTGTGCTGCGTCTCAAATCTGGAGATTTTCTGTCACATTAAACTGATTCTGAGACGTTTGATTGATCGTCAGTGTTAATCAGTTGCAGCTCTCCTGAACGTCCCGTCTATCAAACCGTCTCTGATACTTTGTGAGTAAATGGTGGTGTGTTCAGGGACTCTGTCACTCTGTGCTCCAATCACACGACGTTGATGTGCTACATGCTAACTCACAAAATATATTTTTACTTTTGTTTGTTTGAATAAACTTAAAAGCCTAAAACGTAAAGTTAGCTAATGTTAGCAAAACACTAGCTAACAGGCTAGTTATCCAGTGTTTTGTTAACATTAGCTAACATAAGATAGTCAATAGTTAGTTAACTAGTTAATTAGCTACACATCAATCATTAGTTAGCCATTTACATCTAATAGTTAATGTTAGCAAAATGCTACTTAACTAGCTAGCGAAGTTACATTCATTTTTATGTAGCTTGTTAGCTAATGTTTTGCCGACATTAAACTAATTTAACATGTGACATGTTTTTGTTGCTTTGATGAGCTAACACGTAGCTAACACGTAGCTAACATGTAGCTAACACATAGCTAACATGTAGCTAACACGTAGCTAACATGTAGCTAACACGTAGCTAACATGTAGCTAACATGTAGCTAACATGTAGCTAACACGTAGCGAACACCTAGCTAACGTGTAGCTAACACGTAGCTAACACTTAGCTAACGTGTTGCTAACGTGTAGCTAACACGTAGCAAACGTGTAGCTAACGTGTTGCTAACGTGTAGCTAACACGTAGCTAACGTGTTGCTAACGTGTAGCTAACACGTAGCATATCTAAGTACTGGAAAGCAGGAAGTTGACTGAGGTCTTGCTCAGCTGTGATTGGAGCACAGAATGTAAAGAGGCGGGGCTTAAGGTTGGTTAAGTATTTATTTGATTTTTGTTACTTTGTTTGTATTTTTGATTTTTTGTGACGCAATTTGTAAGAAGTCGCCGTGACAACGATCTTTAAATATAAAAAACATACATTTTACTTTGGTTCTGTCTCTCCTCCTTCTTTTCCTCCTCCCCCTCCTCATCCTACTCTTCCTCCTCCTCGTCCTCCTCCTCCAGAGTTACGACACTGAGCTGTTGTTGCCTAGAGACAGTGTGTGCGTCCCCGTTCAGCCGGTCGTCGTGGTGAGGAGAGAATCCGAGCCGTCGCCCATCAGCTTCATGGGAGCTCTGCGCATACCGGTCAGTGACAGACAGACAGACACACAGACAGACACACAGACAGACACACAGACAGACAGACACACAGACAGACAAACACACAGACAGACAGACACACAGACAGACAGACAGACACACAGACAGACAGACACACAGACACACAGACAGACAGACAGACAGACACACAGACAGACACACAGACAGACAGACACACAGACAGACAGACAGACACACACACAGACAGACACACAGACAGACAGACACACAGACAGACAGACACACAGACAGACAGACAGAAACACACAGACAGACAGACAACACACAGACAGCAACAGACACAACACAGACAGACACACAGACAGACAGACATACAGACACACAGACACAGACGCACAGACACACACACACAGACAACAGACAGACACACAGACATACACCAGACAGACACACAGACACAGACCACAGACAGACACACAGACAGACACAC
>CM014079.1:2239234-2294234 GCA_004119915.2 Collichthys lucidus
CAGTCTGAGACAGTCTGAGACAGTCTGAGACAGTCTGAGGCAGTCTGAGACAGGCTGAGACAGTCTGAGCTTCATGAGTTCTGAGTCGTCCTTTAAAGTCAGTCAGCTGTTTGCAGCGTTCTGTGGACGTTTGGAGGAAACGTTCAGTCTCCGTGTTCGATGTTGAAACACGTTGGATCGGTTCTCCGTGAAGACGAGCAGCAGCTTCAGGTCATCGTCAGGAGACGCTCATGTCTGTCTCTGCTCCGCAGGCTGAAGGAGCACTGACTGCACCTCCTCCACGAGGAGCAGCGAGGAGCAGCGACTGCAACCAACCAACCACTGAAGCCTGGAACAGACTGACATGCCTCCTTCTCTGATGTCGCTTTACTTTGATTATTTATCCTGCGTGGAAATCTTTAAAACAGCAACTTCCACGTGCACATAGATCCCTACGGACAAAGCGACCCTGAAAGCACGGCGACCTTTTCGAACGCACCTGGGAAGGTTCAAACAGCCAATCAGAGGTCACGTTGTTAGAGAGACCGCCTCCGTTAAACGAGTCAGACCCTGTGGAGTCTCTGTAAACTAAATATTTTAATGACCTTTTATAAGTTTGTCTGTCGTCACGTGAACGGGCCCGTCCGCCGTCTTTGAGATTTCTGCCTCCGCCCGACATCGACAGAGGTGAAGCGGCAACATCTGTCCAGGAAACATCTGCCAGACCGACCGAAGCGTGGATGAGACCGACCACAGCGTGGATGAGACCGACCACAGCGTGGATGAGACCGACCGACCACAGCGTGGATGAGACCGACCAGTGCGTGGATGAGACCGACCACAGCGTGGATGAGACCGACCACAGCGTGGATGAGACCGACCACAGCGCGGATGAGACCGACCACAGTGTGGATGAGACCGACCGACCACAGCGTGGATGAGACCGACCGAAGCGTGGATGAGACCGACCACAGCGTGGATGAGACCGACCGACCACAGCGTGGATGAGACCGACCACAGCGTGGATGAGACCGACCACAGCGTGGATGAGACCGACCACAGCGCGGATGAGACCGACCACAGTGTGGATGAGACCGACCGACCACAGCGTGGATGAGACCGACCACAGCGTGGATGAGACTGACCGAAGCGTGGATGAGACCGACCACAGCGTGGATGAGACCGACCGACCACAGCGTGGATGAGACCGACCACAGCGTGGATGAGACCGACCACAGCGTGGATGAGACCGACCACAGCGTGGATGAGACCGACCACAGCGTGGATGAGACCGACCACAGCGTGGATGAGACCGACCGAAGCGTGGATGAGACCGACCGAAGCGTGGATGAGACCGACCGACCACAGCGTGGATGAGACCGACCGAAGCGTGGATGAGACCGACCGAAGCGTGGATGAGACCGACCACAGCGTGGATGAGACCGACCACAGCGTGGATGAGACCGACCACAGCGTGGATGAGACCGACCGAAGCGTGGATGAGACCGACCGAAGCGTGGATGAGACCGACCGACCACAGCGTGGATGAGACCGACCGACCACAGCGTGGATGAGACCGACCGAAGCGTGGATGAGACCGACCACAGCGTGGATGAGACCGACCAGAGCGTGGATGAGACCGACCGACCACAGCGTGGATGAGACCGACCACAGCGTGGATGAGACCGACCACAGCGTGGATGAGACCGACCGACCACAGCGTGGATGAGACCGACCACAGCGTGGATGAGACCGACCGACCACAGCGTGGATGAGACCGACCACAGCGTGGATGAGACCGATCGACCACAGCGTGGATGAGACCGACCGACCACAGCGTGGATGAGACCGACCACAGCGTGGATGAGACCGACCAGAGCGTGGATGAGACCGACCACAGCGTGGATGAGACCGACCACAGCGTGGATGAGACCGACCAGAGCGTGGATGAGACCGACCGACCACAGCGTGGATGAGACCGACCACAGCGTGGATGAGACCGACCGAAGCGTGGATGAGACCGACCACAGCGTGGATGAGACCGACCAGAGCGTGGATGAGACCGACCAGAGCGTGGATCAGAACCTGGACTGTCCCTTTAAAACACGACTTCCGTCGCTCAGTCTGTTTACCTCGATGTCGGACACCTAAACAGCAAAGATTTTCAAAATAAAACGCCAATCATAAAAAGGTTGGAAGCAGGAATCTAAAACTAACGAACACGTTAACGCTCACGCGTTCAAACCACTACACGCCGCCCTCTGCCGGGTGGAGGTTGCTGTTTCAGTTGCGTCACCGTTGCCTTAATGAACCAAAGAGATTGTTGTTAATTAATTTAAATTTAAATTTATTCAAAGGCGCCAAAAGTCGTATTTTTATATAGAGATGTTTTTTTGTTTTTTTTCCTGTGAGGGCGGGGCGATGAATGTGAAGATGATTAATTTATTCTGCAGTGCAATGTTAACGAGGTCGGTGTTAGATTCATATTTATACTTCTGTTAATGTAACGGTACGTTAACCCTTTAACTCTGGGATCACTTCCTGCTAACGTTGAGACAATGTTGAGACAACCTTTTCCTACAACACGAGCACATGTTGTGTGTATTTATTACTCGTACTTGAAGCATTGTGTGCCTTGTTTTGTTTCTTTTGTAACATATCAAAACGTTTCCTTTTGGTTTGGTGAGCGTTTGCTCCCAAAGCATTGTGGGATGGGGATAATTAATAAATAAACAAACAAACAAACAAACAAACAAAGGTTTGATTGGTTAACTCTTTCAGCTCGTGTTTGTGATGTCCTGCGTCTGCAGCGCGGCTAAATTTGGTCCGGCCCGTGGCGTGGAGTGGGCTTCAGGCTCAGCTGGACGTGGCAGCTGGTGACACTCAGTGACACGGGCAGACTAGGAATCACACACACGTGTGCGCACACAGCCACACACACATGAACACACATGAACACACATGAACACACATGAACACACATGAACACACATGAACACACGGCCATGGCCGAGGACGTGCCGGTTACACCAAACACTGAAACACTGACCTCTGACTTCAGCTCGGACCACGATAACCTCAAATAAAGTCGAATAAATTCATAATTCAGACGCTGAGAAAAGAGAAACCTGCAGTTCCTCTAACGTCCACTTGAGGCTGGCTCCAGAAGTGAGTCAGTCTCCATAAGTCCCCATGTTTCACAGCAGAAATAAACATGTTTACAGCCTGGTACAAAAAACAGTTTTGGTCTCTGTAGCTAATTTCCCCGTTCATGACAACTGTACTGAGCTAACAACGAGCTAAAACAAACTGAGACCCCCTCGCCTCACCCTCTCTATGCGTAAACTAAGTCTCTATTGAGAGTTTAAAGTTTGTCCTCTATGGGCTCCCGTAGAAACATGGTGGCGTCTGTAGACATGAAAGTTTCAGTCTGAGGTAACAAAAATATTTAAACCTTTAGACCGGACACACACACACACACACACACAGAACAACGGCAGAGACATGCAATGTGCAGAGATGGGCAGCCCCCCTGAGGAGCGCCCAGCGAGCAGTTGGGGGGTCGGTGCCCAGCGTCCATATTTTTGGTCCATGTGGGACTTGAACCGGCCACCCTCCGCTTCCCAAGCCAAGTCCCTATGGACTGCTGCTGCCCTTTAACACTGAAGACAGAGTTATGAAGATTATATTTGTAAAAACCTTTCTCTGTCTGAGAATGCTTCCCTGCCTAAAACTAACAACACTTACAACTACTCTGTGTCAGCTTATGTCCTCCTCTGTAAGTCGCTTTGGATAAAAGCGTCTGCTAAATGTAATGTAATGTAATATAATATAATGTAATATTTAGATTATATTCTGTAAACAGCTCCTTAAATGGTCTGACACACTGAACCAGCTTCCTGTGTCAGTTCCTGTTTCCTCACCACTCACAAACATCAGGAACTTTCTTCACAGATTTAGTGTTTATCCAAATCAAATGTAAACTAATGAATTCAGGTATAATTGTAGATGATGATAATAATAATATTTTATATATATATATAATATATATATATATTATTATATTATTATAATATTATATATATATAATATATATATATATTAGTTAGTTACATGAGTAATCAAACGCCAGTAAAGGTTCATGTAAGTGTGCACAGCAGTTAAAGGACCTGAGCACAACACACACACACACACACACACACACACACACACACCACACACACACACACACACACACACACACACAGTACTCTACCTGTGTGTGAGTGTGAGTGAGTGAGCGAGCACGCGCAGCAGGTCTGTAGTGAATGAGGGAGGCGGGGACGCGCGTGGACAGGCTTTATTTGATGCGGGGTGTCAGAGCGGAGACAGCCCGGTGTGTTTGACAGACAGACAGACAGACAGACAGACAGACAGACAGACAGACAGACAGACAGACAGACAGACAGACAGACAGGTGGGATGTTGTCGGGCTCTCACGCCCCCTCTTCGGTTTGTTGAACGGCGGCGGGAGTCCGGAGCGGAGCGGCGACACGGAGCCCGGAGCAGGAACCGAGCAGCGACGCACCGACGCCGGGCACAGGAGAGCGGACCATGGGCTCAGCTTCGTCCTCTTATCGGGTGATTTACCTGGACGTGGACGGCAGGATCCAGAAGGTAAAAGTCCGGAACCATTCTGAATAAAAACTCCATAAAATGATGAGATGATGAAATATATGTTAATGTTGTTTAAAGTGCACTGGTTCATTTTATCTTTAATTATTCATCATTCAATCAGGTTGTTAATTTAATCAGAAACTCTGACGCACAGCAGGTTTACTAATTCATCCTGGTGTTTCCATATTAAAAACATTTCATGAAACCTTCATTTATACAGAATAAAGTGTTTTTTATGACTTCACTGTGAAACACTGTGAAACCTGTTTTTATACAACATCCATGTGGCCTTAATAAAATAAACTATTCATACTTTAAACTATGAAATAAAACATCAGCAGGACTGACATCCATTTACCGTAATACTATAAAAAGTTATATTGTGTTCATTACGGTAAAAGTCTGTCCACCACAGCTGTAGAAACAACTTTTTCTTTTACAGTCCTGGATATGAATAAATGTACAAAATGTTTTTGAGATGACGAGCTGGTAAACAGATTCACAGGATGTTAATTAAAAGTTGTGCGTTAATATAATAATAATGAACCGTCCTGTGAAAAGCTGCTTCAGATTTAAAACCTTAAAGATTAAAATAAAAAACTTAAAGTGGCTTCATGTTCTTATCGCAGAGACAGACTGAAGAAACGTGTTTGTGTCATAAAACGTCATAAAGTCGTTTTAAATTCACACAGTCGACGTCTATAAATAGTTTACGATCGTTACCTGAGCTCAACCAGTTTAATGCTTCTTTTCTTTAATCTACGTTAATTTGAGACATTAGTAACTTTGTAGATTTAGTATTATTAATAAAAATATAGATTATAGATTGAGTTACCGAGCAGTACATGAGTAATTAAAGTGGTGAACTCTGATTATACTCAAATAATTGAATATGAACATGATTACAGAGTAGAGTTGAACAATTAATCCAAACATTATAAATATTTATTAAAATAAATATTAAACCACAGGGGCTGAAATGTCTTAATAAAAATAAAACGTGTTTAGGAGTTTGACATTTTCACGTGACTCGTGTCTCTCAAAATAATCTCGAACATTTTGTTTGTGACTGTCGATCGATACATGATCGTCTGGATCGGGATCAAACTGATCCACACGGATCACGGAGACTTTAAACCGGGTTCATCGCTTCCTGTCATTAACAGAACAACTTCAGGTCCATGTGGTGCCGAGCGGTGGCAGATCTGAGCCGGGCTCAGCGCGTGCTTGTCGCAGGTTCATTTCCTGCGACTGTTCACAGGCTGAATAATCTCGGCGTTGTTTCTGCTCCGCTGCTCGCTCTGGACTCTGCACAGCTGCGAGGTTGAAGAGTAACTCGGAGTAACTCCGACCTCTAAAAACTCTTCTGCTTCGTATGAATGAAAGAATCTGGGGCAAGCAAAGCAACTCGTTCATACAACGAATACATGAGAATCACAGAGTTACCAACCCGACAGCTGCTGGCTCCACAGCCCAGAGACTGACAGTCTTTATAAAACTGACTCCTGATCGTCGGCTTAGTCGATTCATCAACTGTGAAATCAAACAACGTCCAAATGATCGATATGAATATTATTCCAGATCCTCCTGAAGGATCTCAAGGTGTTTCCAGGCTCGATGGGCTATGTAGTCCCTCTAGCAGGTTCTGGGTCTGGCTCCTTTCAGTTGGACGTGCCTGGCTCCTCACAGTCAGAACCCTCTGGTGTACCAGAGGTGAGGGTTGAACGTAGACGGACTAGAAGATCGAGAGCTTCGCCTTCCCTCTGAACCACAACAGTCCGGTACGACGTCCACAGAACTGAAGATGCTGCACCCACCCGTCAGTCCATCTGACTCGTGAACAAGACCCTGAGATACTTTAACCCCGACGCTTGGGCAACAACTCGCCATCAACCATCCACCGGTTACTGGCAGAGAACCATGAACTCAGACTCGGACGTGTCTGGAAGTCAGCACAACATCAAACACTGGTCCAGATCATCTCAGCACCGCCACAGTCCAGAACCTCAAACACTAAAGGAGTGTCATATCCGACCGTGACCTCAGTTTATAGGTCAATTGTGTTGTTGATCTACAAACGGCACCAACATCATCCAGACTGGATCTACCTCGGCATCTCTCGTGACCATTTCCTGTTTACAACAAGGTCCAGGAAACAAACCCACTTCGCCCCGATCCTGGATCAGCTTCAGAATCCTGATCGTCTATAAATCTCTGCATGGTCCTGACCCGACATCTCTCAGAACCACCAGACGCCTCAGATCGTCCCAGGACACGGCAGCTCCTCATCTGAAGACTTTTTAACTTTTATTCTCTGAATGTTAAAATTGACAGACGCCGTTCTTTCTTTTCTCCACGTCCTCGCCATCAGCTGACTTCATCCTTCCATCCGTCTGTTTCCTGAAGCTGTTTATCGGCCTCCAGGGTCGGTCCAACTTTAAATCACTCGTCAGCTTCGACCACAGAATCACCAGGCAGGCCGTCCAGATTTATGACGACGTGAACCGCAGTGAAAATTAAAAACACGAATCATCGCCGCTGACGGGAAACAGAGAAACAGGAAAACACTCGAGTCGTGATAAATCTTCGGATTTCAGATGATTCGTGACTTTTTAGTTTCACTTTGTCTGTTTGTGTGTCTGCAGATTTCAGCAGAACTTAAAAAGTCTTGGAGCTCGAGCTGTGGACGTCGATGCATTCACGTTAAACATTTATCTGAAGGGTGTTTCTGTATTGCTCGTCAGTATTATTGATCAGTGTGTTGGTGGGATGCTCGTCAGAAACACTCAGAACTGATGAACTCTATGTCCAGCTGTACTCGAGTATTTCTTCTGATTACATTACATTCTGATCATATTTTTTTAGTTTTCAGTGACTAGTCCAGCAGCAGCTGATATCAGAGACTAGTCCAGCAGCTGATATCAGAGACTAGTCCAGCAGCAGCTGATATCAGAGACTAGTCCAGCAGCGGCTGATATCAGAGACTAGTCCAGCAGCGGCTGATATCAGAGACTAGTCCAGCAGCAGCTGATATCAGAGACTAGTCCAGCAGCAGCTGATATCAGAGACTAGTCCAGCAGCTGATATCAGAGACTAGTCCAGCAGCGGCTGATATCAGAGACTAGTCCAGCAGCGGCTGATATCAGAGACTAGTCCAGCAGCAGCTGATATCAGAGACTAGTCCAGCAGCGGCTGATATCAGGGACTAGTCCAGCAGCGGCTGATATCAGAGACTAGTCCAGCAGCTGATATCAGAGACTAGTCCAGCAGCTGATATCAGAGACTAGTCCAGCAGCTGATATCAGAGACTAGTCCAGCAGCTGA
Organism: Collichthys lucidus; assembly: GCA_004119915.2. Lineage (NCBI taxonomy): Eukaryota > Metazoa > Chordata > Actinopteri > Sciaenidae > Collichthys > Collichthys lucidus. The sequence continues at coordinate 2,247,194 of CM014079.1, forward strand.
TATCAGAGACTAGTCCAGCAGCAGCTGATATCAGAGACTAGTCCAGCAGCAGCTGATATCAGAGACTAGTCCAGCAGCGGCTGATATCAGGGACTAGTCCAGCAGCTGATATCAGAGACTAGTCCAGCAGCTGATATCAGAGACTAGTCCAGCAGCGGCTGATATCAGAGACTAGTCCAGCAGCGGCTGATATCAGAGACTAGTCCAGCAGCGGCTGATATCAGGGACTAGTCCAGCAGCAGCTGATATCAGAGACTAGTCCAGCAGCGGCTGATATCAGGGACTAGTCCAGCAGCGGCTGATATCAGAGACTAGTCCAGCAGCAGCTGATATCAGGGACTAGTCCAGCAGCGGCTGATATCAGAGACTAGTCCAGCAGCGGCTGATATCAGAGACTAGTCCAGCAGCGGCTGATATCAGAGACTAGTCCAGCAGCGGCTGATATCAGAGACTAGTCCAGCAGCGGCTGATATCAGAGACTAGTCCAGCAGCAGCTGATATCAGAGACTAGTCCAGCAGATGATATCAGAGACTAGTCCAGCAGCAGCTGATATCAGAGACTAGTCCAGCAGATGATATCAGAGACTAGTCCAGCAGCGGCTGATATCAGAGACTAGTCCAGCAGATGATATCAGAGACTAGTCCAGCAGCGGCTGATATCAGAGACTAGTCCAGCAGCAGTCAGTCCAGCTCGGCGTCTGTCTTTCAGTCTTTTATTTCACCAACCACTAAAAGTCAGTCCCACATTTACTCTTGTCCGGCGGCTTCTTGCTCGCTCACTCTCTCCTTTTCTCTTCTTAGCTTCCTCCGTCAGCGTCCTCTTCACTCTCTGCTCCTCTGCCATTATGTCCATAGAAGCTGCTGAGCCTGGTTACCTCCTCTTCTTCTTCCTGGTCGTCCATAACGCCTGTTGGTACAAACACTCAGTTCGTCAGCTTGGCGGTGAGCTCAGAGTGACGGGCGACGAGCGACCCATCGGGTACCCGTCGTTCCGAGCTCACCGCCAAGCTGACGAACTGATCTAACAGCAGCTAACAGACTGAGCTAACAGCAGCTAACAGACTGAGCTAACAGCAGCTAACAGACTGAGCTAACATGAGCTAACAGCAGTTAACAGGCTGAGCTAACAGCAGTTAACAGACTGAGCTAACATGAGCTAACAGCAGCTAACAGACTGAGCTAACATGAGCTAACAGCAGCTAACAGACTGAGCTAACATGAGCTAACAGCAGCTAACAGACTGAGCTAACAGACTGAGCTAACAGCAGCTAACAGACTGAGCTAACAGCAGCTAACAGACTGAGCTAACATGAGCTAACAGCAGCTAACAGACTGAGCTAACATGATTAACAGCAGCTCACAGACTGAGTTAACATGAGCTAACAGCAGCTAACAGACTGAGCTAACAGCAGCTAACAGACTGAGTTAACATAAGCTAACAGCAGCTAACAGACTGAGCTAACATGAGCTAACAGCAGCTAACAGACTGAGCTAACATGAGCTAACAGACTGAGCTAACATGAGCTAACAGCAGCTCACAGACTGAGCTAACAGCAGCTAACAGCAGCTAACAGACTGAGCTAACATGAGCTAACAGCAGCTAACATGAGCTAACAGCAGCTAACAGACTGAGCTAACATGAGCTAACAGCAGCTAACAGACTAAAATGTTTTCGTCAGCGTCCTCTTCACTCTCTTGTCCTCTGCCATCATGTCCGTAGAGTCTGCTAACAAACAGCCAACATGGCTTCCACTGATTCCTCCTGTCAGTTTGCTGCCTGATGCTCAGTGTAGATCAGCGTCTTCGTTCAGCTTCCTGTGTGTTTGTTTGCATGATGGTGACGGGAGGAGGGACAGTTATGATGAAGTGTGGTTTGTTATTGAAATGAGTGGCGGCGTTTTAAAAGGACGACATGAATTTATGCAGCAGTGATTAACACAAACACCTCGTCATGGTCGTCTCTAAGCGGCCGTACATTCATTTACATATTTCACTCCAGTGCGAGTTTCATTTGTTTGACTTCCAGTTATTCATCATAATAACAAGCGTCGTTATGACTGGATCATTTCCTGGATCTCAAGCTAACAAAACCTTTCCAGAGATAATGTCGTAATTAATTTACGAACCCGAGAAAACTCGTCTAGTTTATTAAATCACGATGTTTTAATAAACTCATTTTGTTTTCTTCAGATCTCAAATTCATGAGATGTCATTAAGTCGTTCTGAGGAAATGATCTCTGTACAACATTTGTTTTTAAGAACAGTGAAACGTACCACTCGGGACCTCCGTACTTTCACCTTTACTTATTTAAACATACGAGTTCACACCACAGAGCCACAACCTGCAGTTCCTCTAACGTCCACCTGAGGCTGGCTCCAGAAGTGAGTCAGTCTCCATAAGTCCCCATGTTACAGCAGAAATAAACATGTTTACAGCCTGGTACAGAACACAGGTGAGGAGACACCTGCAGTACAAACAGCAGTTTGTGTTTTCATGCTGCAGATCCGTCGTGCTTCATCACGTCGGAGCATGAATGTGTAATCTTGTAGCTTCAAATCAAAGGCTGAAGCATTAAAGCAAACAGCAGTTGGAGGCAGGGACGGATTGGCAATCTGGCATACCGGGCATTTGCCCGGTGGGCCGACGTGCTATTTGGGCCGATAAATCCTGATTTTTATTTTTTGTTTATTTTTTTTTTTTAATATTGGTCTGACCGGCCCACAACGAGTAGATCACGCAGCCCAAACACACTGTTAAACAACCACTCTGTACGCTTTGGTCCCGCCTACAGGCACAAAAAAAAAGGCTGTGCAAGACTTTTCTTACCACCGGCCCTTACACGCTGACTGACAGGGGACCGGCCCAATCACATCATGAAACACCTCCCCCCTTTGGCTTGATGCGGGTGTGCAGTTTATTGATGGGTGAAACGCTATCAGATAAAGATGGAGAGAAAACGCAAAGGTGGCGCAGAAAAACTCCGTGATTAAAAGAAACTTGCTCTTCGGGCAGACGCTGCGAAGTGTGTTAAAATCACTGATATGTTTGCCACAGCAGGGCTTCATCAGCTCCCATCGCTGATGACAGTGGTGCCGGTGGCAGTGGCACTCAACATGTTGTTGAACCTGCGGTAAGCTGGACTACTGTCAGAACATGTATGAAATGCAACGAGTAGGATAAAGCCACCCAACCCCTTAATGAGTATGATAAAACATATGTGTCGGAATAACGAGGCGTTATTTAGCAAACTGGCTTTTATTGCCAACAGTCTGGTTACAGAACTTGGGTAGGCCATAACCACGCCAAGAACACATAACAGGTCCCACTCTGCAGCCTCACTCGTGCCGTCTCTCCACACACACATACACGCGCTCTCCCTCACCTGCTCCCCCGCCCCCTTGCTCTCATACAGGTGCATTTATGGACCATGGGAAACCACAGAACTCACATTGTAACACACAACACATTACTGCAGGGTCGCTACAATACATTGTAGGCTACACTGGCTGGAAGAGAAAATAAGCCTAGCTCAGTAGCCTACTTTTTATGTCTTTTATTCTAAATAAAAAATAGTCTTTAATGTGAGAAAACGTGTTCACCATTCACCAACAATAACAATAAGTCTAATTTCTTATTAGACTATTATTGTCTGTGGGGTGAGTACTAGCTGGCCTATTGGCTAAGTTGCTTTTTTGTCCTGCAGATATAGCAGTTCTTTATGTAGCCTAGGTGGTAGGGACAATGTAGGCTACATAACTGATAGAAAATCTCACTTTTAAAATTATATCATTTTGTCTATGTTATGTGAATGCAGCTGCAGGTATCTGTACATTCCAGTATTTCTAGCCTAGGCATATTTAAAGCCACCACTCACCAAAAATGTGAGTGAAAACTGAAGAGTCAGCACTCTCATTTTCTTTGTTCATCTAGTAGTCCTCGGGTAAGCTCCTATTTAGGCCTGGGAAAAAAATGGGCTGTTTTATGTAGCTAGGTGGCTAAATACAATGCAAGTTAGCCTACAAAGAAAGAAAATAGCACTTTTTAAAATGACATAATTTTGTTCATTGCTAGTGTTATGTCAATGCTGTGTGTTTGTTTATATAAATATATTATAAACAGGCTGTATTTCAGTCAGTCATTGTAATTGTACAATATGTTTGTGTTGATTGTCCTGTACACGTGACATCCATTGCACGTCTGTCTGTCCTGGGAGAGGGATCCCTCCTCTGTGGCTCTTCCTGAGGTTTCTTCCACATTTTTTCCTGTTAAAGTTTTTTGTGGGCAAGTTTTTCCTCACTCGAACCGAGGGTCTAAGGACAGAGGGTGTCACTCCCTGTACAGATTGTAAAGCCTCAATGGAAAATGGACTTTGTGACTTTGGGCTATACAAATAAAATTGATTTAATATGATTTGATTATTTATGTCCTGTTGAGCTAGGTTGTTTTAAAGACTTGCACAGTTGCACTGAAAAAAATGAAAAAGTGTGTTATCAAATGTTGTGGGCCAGTCTGGTCCAAAATGCCAGGGCCGATTTTTTGTCCCAGTCCGTCCCTGGTTGGAGGTGCGATGTTTCTGAAGTGCTGACCTCCGTCAGGCCCTGTCTGCTCCACCTGTGACAGGCTGCCACTGCCAGACTGCTGAAGTGCTCTTTGACCTCCCTCCTCCTCCTCCACAGTCACGTCTTCATCCGCCCCCTGACAGCACTCGTTAAACCCAGCCTCCCTCTCCACGGCCTCCCCTGACACGGCCGGGCCTCGATGCCATCTCATGCAGACGCCTCTGTTATCTATGTGGGTCATCTCTCCTCCATCGCCTCGGCGTGCCACCAACCGCTTGTCATGTTCAGCGACGGTGTTCGACCTCGTTTATGAAGACGAACAAACACCAAATATTATTAAATATTTACAGCCGCTGAGCCGTGAACGCCGTTTAATCAGGAGGAGAGCCCGGAGCACTTTCACATCTGACAGACGACCATAGTGTAGATATGATTCTATATATGATTCTATATATCATTATATATGATTATATATGATTCTATATATGATTCTATATATGATTCTATATATGATTCTATATATCATTATATATATGATTATATATATCATTATATATATGATTCTATATATGATTCTATATATGATTATATATGATTATATATATCATTATATATATCATTCTATATCATCTTATATGATTCTATATATCATCTATATATCATTTATAATGATTCTATATATCATTATATATATGATTCTATATATGATTATATATATGATTATATATATGATTATATATATCATTCTATATATCATTCTATATATCATTATATATCATTATATATATGATTCTATATATCATTATATATAATTCTATATATGATTCTATATGATTCTATATACATTATATAATGATTATATATGATATTATATCATTATATATGATTATATATATCATTATATATATCATTCTATATATGATTCTATATATCATTCTATATATGATTCTATATATCATTATATATGATTATATATGATTGTATATATGATTATATATATGATTATATATATCATTATATATATGATTATATATGATTATATATATCATTATATATATATGATTATATATATGATTCTATATATATCATTCTATATATGATTCTGCTGCAGGACGCCTGTGTGTCCGCTCAGGTATTTTACAGTCACACAAAATGTAACAGTACACAACAACACTTCATTTATTAACACTAATACAGTAGATGTTGCAGTAAAGTGCCAACTGTAGCTGCCGTTAGCTCGTGTTAGCTCAGCAGCCTCTATGGACATGGCAGAGGAGAAGAGACAACGTTACTTAGAAGTTGTGGTAACTATGTTCAGCTGTACTCGAGTATTTGTTCCGATTACATTCCTTCTGATCAAAACTAAACGAGTCGAGCAGCTACACACTGACTGTGTGTTTGTCTCCGTCAGGTGGTGTTCAGTAGATTCTGCAGCCCGTGCGACATTAAAGAGCTCTTCTGTACAGCGCTGGGCGTGCCAAGGTAAACACCACACACCACACACACACACACACACACACACACACACACACACACACACACACACACACACCACACACACTTTAACACCATGTGATATTAATGATGTGTGATTAATCCAGACCTACACTGCTGCTTTATATTTAATTATACTTGCTGCAGTTGACTTTGTCTTTGTGCAGGAACACTAACCTGTCCTTGCTGGATTCGTCTGGAGCGATGGTGTCCATCGACCCCACCATGCCACACAACACAGAGAGGTACTGAAGCTGCATCCCCCTGATGTCTGTATTGATTCATTGATTGTTCAGTCCAGCAGCTGCTGTTTGATTCAAAGACACATTCGCTGATTGACTGTAACTCCCAGAGTCCCCTGCTCATTCCTCCGTGTCACCATATGAGCTGACATGAAACGTGATCCGAGTCCACCCAGAGCAACTCTAGGCAACAACAGCCGAGAATATAACATATTATATATATATATATGATAGAGTCATCTGTGAACACTGAACCACATCACGCTCACGTTTATCCTGATTCAAATGTACAAAGAACCCAGAAATGTACAGAACAGAGCAACTAAACGACATCTACAACAACAACACAGCAACTAAACGACATCTACAACAACAACACAGCAACTAAACGACATCTACAACAACAACACAACAACTAAACGACATCTACAACAACAACACAACACTAAACGACATCTACAACAACAACACAGCAACTAAACGACATCTACAACAACAACACAACAACTAAACGACATCTACAACAACAACACAGCAACTAAACGACATCTACAACAACGACACAACAACTAAACGACATCTAAAACAACAACACAGCAACTAAACGACATCTACAACAACGACACAGCAACTAAACGACATCTACAACAACAACACAGCAACTAAACGACATCTACAACAACAACACAACAACTAAACGACATCTACAACAACAACACAGCAACTAAACGACATCTACAACAACGACACAACAACTAACGACATCTAAAACAACACACAGCAAACGACATCTACAACAACGACACAGCAACTAAACGACATCTACAACAACAACACAGCAACTAACGACATCTAAAACAACAACACAGCAACAAAAGCACTAACGACATCTACAACAACGACACAACACTAACGACATCTACAACCAACAAACACAACTAAACGACATCTACAACAACAACACAGCAACTAAACGACATCTACAATAACGACACAACAACTAAACGACATCTAAAACAACAACACAGCAACTAAACGACATCTACAACAACGACACAGCAACTAAATGACATCTACAACAACGACACAGCAACTAAACGACATCTAAAACAACAACACAGCAACTAAACAACATCTAAAACACTGACACAGCAACTAAACGACATCCACAACAACAACACAGCAACTAAACGACATTTACAACAACGACACAGCAACTAAACGACATCTACAACAACGACACAGCAACTAAACGACATCTACAACAACGACACAGCAACTAAACAACATCTACAACATGAACACAGCAACTAAACGACATCTACAACAACGACACAACAACTAAACGACATCTAAAACAACAACACAGCAACTAAACGACATCTAAAACAACAACACAGCAACTAAACAACATCTAAAACACTGACACAGCAACTAAACGACATCCACAACAACAACAACACAGCAACTAAACGACATTTACAACAATGACACAGCAACTAAACGACATCTAAAACAACAACACAGCAACTAAACAACATCTAAAACACTGACACAGCAACTAAACGACATCTACATCAACAACACAGCAACTAAACATCTACAACAACAACACAGCAACCAAACATCTAGAACAACAACAGAGCAACTAAACATCTAGAACAACAACACAGCAACTAAACATCTAGAACAACAACAGCAACCAAACATCTAGAACAACAACACAGCAACTAAACATCTAGAACAACAACACAGCAACTAAACATCTAGAACAACAACACAGCAACTAAACGACATCTAGAACAACAACACAGCAACCAAACATCTAGAACAACAACACAGCAACTAAACATCTAGAACAACAACACAGCAACTAAACATCTAGAACAACAACACAGCAACTAAACGACATCTAGAACAACAACACAGCAACCAAACATCTAGAACAACAACACAGCAACTAAACATCTAGAACAACAACACAGCAACCAAACATCTAGAACAACAACACAGCAACTAAACATCTAGAACAACAACACAGCAACATCAGTGTGACCTTTGATGAAATCAGACACGGTGATGCTGGGCGGTTTCTCGGTTTCTGGTGAAGTAGTTGTCGTTACCGGGAAGGACGTGAGCCGGCGGTTTGCTCGTGACGCGCTTACTTTTCAGCGTTGCTCTTATTCTCAGAAACTTGGTCCACAAACATTTCAGCAGCGTTTCCACACAGACGATTCCTCGCAGTGTTCTCACGTCTGATTTCCTGGTGGCGTTTTCCACTTCATGGAATTATTGCCGGGCGTGGTGTGAAAACCAGAAACATGAACCTGTCCCTGATTGTTCTGCAGGTTCTTCCACAGAACCAGCTCGTCTTTAAATACCATGTAAGCGGTGTTTTCTTAGGAAGCATGCTAAACATTGACCACGTGCAGCTCGTCACTCCAGCTACTGATTTACCTGCCGAGCAGCCGAGGCACTGCTGTCGACCCGGACTGCAACTAAACGACATCTACAACAACAACACAGCAACTAAACGACATCTACAACAACAACACAGCAACTAAACGACATCTACAACAACGACACAACAACTAAACGACATCTACAACAACAACACAACAACTAAACGACATCTACAACAACAACACAGCAACTAAACGACATCTACAATAACGACACAACAACTAAACGACATCTAAAACAACAACACAGCAACTAAACGACATCTACAACACACAGCACTAAATGACATCTACAACAACGACACAGCAACTAAACGACATCTAAACAACAACACAGCAACTACAACATCTAAAACACTGACACAGCAACTAAACGACATCCACAACAACAACACAGCAACTAAACGACATTTACAACGACACAGCAACTAAACCATCTACAACAACGACACAGCAACTAACGACATCTACAACAAACGCAGCAACTAAAACATCTACAATGAACACAGCAACTAAACGACATCTACAACAACACACAACAACAACTAAACGACATCTAAAACAACAACACAGCAACTAAACGACATCTAAAACAACAACACAGCAACTAAACAACATCTAAAACACTGACACAGCAACTAAACGACATCCACAACAACAACACAGCAACTAAACGACATTTACAACAATGACACACAGCAACTAAACGACATCTAAAACAACAACACAGCAACTAAACAACATCTAAACACTGACACAGCAACTAAACGACATCTACATCACAACAACACAGCAACTAAACATCTACAACAACAACACAGCAACCAAACATCTAGAACAACAACAGAGCAACTAAACATCTAGAACAACAACACAGCAACTAAACATCTAGAACAACAACACAGCAACCAAACATCTAGAACAACAACACAGCAACTAAACATCTAGAACAACAACACAGCAACTAAACATCTAGAACAACAACACAGCAACTAAACGACATCTAGAACAACAACACAGCAACCAAACATCTAGAACAACAACACAGCAACTAAACATCTAGAACAACAACACAGCAACTAAACATCTAGAACAACAACACAGCAACTAAACGACATCTAGAACAACAACACAGCAACCAAACATCTAGAACAACAACACAGCAACTAAACATCTAGAACAACAACACAGCAACCAAACATCTAGAACAACAACACAGCAACTAAACATCTAGAACAACAACACAGCAACCAAACATCTAGAACAACAACACAGCAACCAAACATCTAGAACAACAACACAGCAACATCAGTGTGACCTTTGATGAAATCAGACACGGTGATGCTGGGCGGTTTCTCGGTTTCTGGTGAAGTAGTTGTCGTTACCGGGAAGGACGTGAGCCGGCGGTTAGCTCGTGACGCGCTTACTTTTCAGCGTTGCTCTTATTCTCAGAAACTTGGTCCACAAACATTTCACCAGCGTTTCCACACAGACGATTCCTCGCAGTGTTCTCACGTCTGATTTCCTGGTGGCGTTTTCCACTTCATGGAATTATTGCCGGGCGTGGTGTGAAAACCAGAAACATGAACCTGTCCCTGATTGTTCTGCAGGTTCTTCCACAGAACCAGCTCGTCTTTAAATACCATGTAAGCGGTGTTTTCTGAGGAAGCATGCTAAACATTGACCACGTGCAGCTCGTCACTCCAGCTACTGATTTACCTGCCGAGCAGCCGAGGCACTGCTGTCGACCCGGACTGCCTGTTTGGACCACACTGAGACAGAACCAGCGACATAAGAGTCTGGTGAAATCAAACATGTTTAATGTTATTAGGAGGTCGCTGCGCGCTCTACAGCATCAAACAGGAAGCAGGAAACCGGGCAGTTACCATGGTAACAGCTATTCAAACTCATGGGAGCTAACATGAGACAGCTAACATAGCTAAAGGAGCTAACGGGAGCTAACGTTACGACTCTTCGGTGAACCACCCCCGGAAAGCAGCCTTGGTCTGGGCCGTGAGAGACGGGGAAGTCCTGCTGTCTGTCAACAGTAATGTAGTAGTCGTCATGTTTTGGCCAACTTAGATAAGTAAAGGTCTTTAAATGTTCGTGTAAAGGCAGCGCGACACGTCCGTCCTCCCTGACGACTCTTTGGCGAACCACCCCGTGTGTTTACTGATGGTGATGTGACGGTGAACTCACTCACTCTTCGTCTCTTTCCACTCTGCACGGCGGGTCAGGATCTCCCTCACAACACAGAAACCTGTGTTTGTATATCTACACAGGAACCTGGGTGGAATCCCGCCAAAATAAAATCACTCTGGGGTCTCGAGCTTTACGGCTGTAATCATCCAAAGTTGAACCTGAAACCCGACATGACTTTGCTCTGCTCAACAAAACACTCAACACACTCTAATCCCAAGGTCACACACACTCACACACTGATTAGAGAGGACACACTGTTCACTCAGTTCAGTGTGTGTGTGTGTGTGTGTGTGTGTGGTGTGTGTGTGTGTGTGTGTGTGATTGTTATCTTATCTCAGGGTAAAATCTGAAACGTTTTATTTGACAAACATCATCTGAGTGTCAGTAATCTTCCATGTAAACAGGGTGTGTGTGTCCTCCCACTTCCTAATTAAGCGTCACATGACCTCTGCTCTCAAGACTAACCTGTGTGTGTGTGTGTGTGTGTGTGTGTGTGTGTGTGTGTGTGTGTGTGTGTGTGTGTGTGCCGTGTTGTGTTATGTTGAAGGTCGCCATACAGAGTGGTGCCGATGACCGGAGGACAGCTCGCTGGTGAGTTTTAAGCTTCTTTCGTCCCCACTTGGATGAGCCGTCCCCACTTCGTCTCTTCAATGTGTGAAGTGTCCCCAGATGTACAATAAGTCAGGTTCACACACACAAACACACACACGTTGACAGTCTTTAGTCTGCAGCGTGTCCCTGAACGTAGCTTTAGTCAAACTGCTACATGTTCTCTCTTGCTGAGCTTGCAGACTGTCCTCGTCTGTCTCCTGTCCATATTTCACAAAGTGTCAAACTGTTCCTTCAGTGACGATCTGCGGTTGATTTGTTCATTTTCGTGTCTGAAGGTCTCTGACCCGACGGCGTGAAGGAAGTTTAGGAACCTCTGCCTGGAGTCAGTCTCATCACAGCCTTTAATGAAAGACACTGACAGTAGTGGCTGCCAGTTCTTGGCCTTTGCGAGCAGTGCAAACCACAAAATGTTGCTAGTCGGTCATATGCAGTTACTTAAATAAAGTAATAATAAATAAATTAGATTAGATAGAGGCGGAAGTCACCTGCTCGCAGTAAACAGACTTCATGTTTAAAACGTGCTCACATGCAGTTTCGCAAACATCTATAAAAAATAAAGAGCTCCTGATCTCGTCAGCGCTTCACTCCAGTCAGAGTCATAAAACTCGTTTTATGGAAACTTTACATCACTTCAGTAGTAGCGCTGAACTCCGGGCACTGACCTCCTGTCAGCCACAACAAGTCTATATAAAGAGAGTGAGGTGAGGGGGAAGTAAGCGTCTGTCAGAGCTCATCGGGAGCCTCGCTCATAAAACATGTTCGATGGTGTAAAAATACTCTGAATTCCTGTCGAATCAGTCAGAGCGTGAGACCTTCAGCTGCTGCGTCTGAAGCAGGGTTTGAGCTTCAGGTGTCACCAAATGAGATGTGCACCTTTTTTCTACAGCCTGTGCTGCAAAGTCCTTGAACCAGCCTTTTTCATGGTTTTCCTTCAGTTTCTAAAACCTGAATGCGTGAAGGTGAAGCTCCTCCACAGAAAGCTGCATCTGTCCTGATGAAGGCCCGTCACCTCACTATCAGCGCAGGAACTTCCTGGATCATCGTAAACTCGTTTTAAAGGAACAATAAATCAGTTTATTTAGACACACTGTTAAACGTTACACACTGCGACAGAGTCACGTGTGAAAATATTGATGCATCCAGTAGAGTTACTCGGTTTGCCGTAAGCGTCTTGAATTATCCGTACAGACCGAGCACGGAGGCTCGGGGTGACGTCAGTCTCTACTTTGCTTCTCCATCGTTTTAAACCTGTCAGTAAACTTTGCATGCTCGTGCAGTCAAACATATTTAACGGAGTATTGGTACATGCTGGTATTAGTGCAGGACGCTCCGTCCTGCTCGTCCAGCTGAACCCGGCTTAATTAATCACAGAGTGTAATTTTTTACCAGCGCTGCTCTGACCGCGACCTCGCGTCAAACATGGAATGTGAGTAACACAATGTACAAACTACGAGCGGCTGACAGTGACTTTTTTTTTTTTTACAGTTTCTCGTAGCCATTAGTTTATTGGCCTGTGACGTTGTTGAACTTTGCCCATAACAGTGAGCGCTCTCAGCCAATGGGCAGGCAGGGCCGGTGTTTGTGTGTGCAGCCTGTTCTCGCGCTGTGTATATGTGTGTGCGTTGGAGTGAGTGTGTGGGAAGAGGAATCGTTAACGCGTCAAGCTGTCAGCTCGGTTCCTGCTCGCCGCTTCAGACGCTCTGCTGGTCACCGATGCTGAGACCACGTTTAATTCATCTCCTGCCTCTGCCGTCTGATTGGCTTGTCTAATCTCTGCGTGGATGCATGTGTGTGTGTTGATCAGGTCTGCTGAGGCTCTGAACTTCACCTCTGTCCGTGTGTGTGTTGTGCATGTAACACAGCTTCACGCTTCTTTTCTCTGCAGATAAAGAGGAACTCTTCCAGAATGTACTGACGCAAGTAGCAGAGCAGTTTTCAAGGTAAGTCAGTCGACTCGTTAAACTGTAGCTGCTAATTAAACGTGCATAATGTGTCAGATTCACTGTGGATCATCTGTGTCGTTTCATAATGTTCAGCTGCCTTTATCACTTCATTCATATCTGCCTCTTGACTTTGTCTTGCACTGATCTCAGACCTGATTTCTCTGCAGCTCTCTTATCATTTGTTTTCTTTTTTTTTTCAATCGTACTTGAATGCAACGCTACATCAGGAGTCCAAAGGGAACAATGCAGCAGGACATTAGACTGGAGATACCGAGCCGTTGTTAGATCTGAAGTTGTATAACAGCATCTGATAAAAGATTTGGCACTAATAGAGAATTACATAAACGACAAGAGGTGCGAGAATCATTTACGGTACTGACCAATCAACAGACAATTTATGATTACGACGTCTTATTTAATGAATAATCTGAATTCAAGTTACTGTCATGAACTCATCTTTAACAGAGTGGGAACCACACATACAGAGCGGATAAATAAATAATAAATATGTGTGAGTCACTGCAGTTCAGTTGTATTTTAAGTAAGTTATGTATAAGCATATAAAAGACTCAGCAGAGCGCTTTATATGAAGCTGTTGTTGGTCATTGTCGCTTTTTATATATTTATAAATTCACTTGTATAAGCATAAAAGTCTGTTACTCTCTTTGTTTAACTTGTTTTTAGCCGTCGATCAACGTGTCTGTGCTCACAGGCCGATAGAGCCGATTAAAATATCCACCCGCAGCAGAAACGTGTAAATATATAAGATAACTGATATTTAAACACAAAATTTTAATAGCAAGCATATGTGATAACATCGCGTTACAAATCGCCTCTTTCTGTTCTGCATGTGTGGTTCCCACTCTGTGTTTTTGTTCATTTATGGTTACAAACTCTCACATTGTATTTTTAGTTTAATTAATTTGGCAAAACACGATAAAAGTCGATAATGCTCGGCCGATTAAAATACCCACCCGCAGCAGAAACGTGTAAATATATAAGATAACTGTGACGTTTAAATGTTGATAACACACATATGTGATGGCGCTGTGTAAAAAATCGCCTCTGAAATCATTTCCGTGTCTTTCCGCTCCGTATGTGTGGTTCCCACTGTATCTACGGTTACAGATTCTCTCCGTATATGTCGTGACTCTTTCCACACAGATTCTTCATCATATTATTTACAGACACTTAACGTCTCGTACCGCAGCGTTCTGGATCTCCTGCAGAGTCTTAACGGGACTTATTGTGGCAGCCGTGATCCAGCCTAGAAATATTAAATTCATAGTTTCTCTGCACGCGTTACTGAAACGATGTGTCAGATTTCTGTTACACGCTGCAACTCGTCGTAATCCATCTGTCGCTCGTCTGTCTGCAGGGCGTTCAAGATCAACGAGCTGAAGACCGAGGTCACCAACCGGCTCGCCATGTTGGAGAAAAGAGTAGAGCGTAAGTCTGTTCCCGCCTCCCCACATATATATTTATATTATATATATATATACACAGACCTGTCATCAAGTTCACTGCAGCCTGCACAGACTCTATACAGTAGTGCTGCACTGATTAGTGTACAGTAGAGATAGCTGCATGCCCTCAGTGCATGTTGTCTGAACTCGTGTTCCTGCACTTTATGAGGCCGTGATTAGATAAAGTGAAGCTGCATAAGTTGTGTGGTCTGCTCACCCACCTCCAGGCTGTCGACCTTGTGCTGCTATTAGGATCTCCTGAACATTGACCACACGTCAGCCCGTTTAGAGCCGCCAGGAATGTGTCGTCTTCACGCTTATACAACGTCGACCAGCGCTCGGGCGCTGAGGTCACGCTCGGGTACTGAGGCCACACTCGGGTACTGAGGTCACACTCGGGTACTGAGGTCACACTCAGGTACCGAGGCCACACTCGGGTACTGAGGTCACGCTCGGGCGCTGAGGACACACTCGGGTACTGAGGTCACACTCGGGTACTGAGGTCACACTCAGGTACTGAGGTCACACTCAGGTACTGAGGACACACTCGGGTACTGAGGACACACTCGGGTACTGAGGTCACGCTCGGGTACTGAGGTCACGCTCGGGTACTGAGGACACGCTCGGGTACTGAGGTCACGCTCAGCGCTGAGGTCACACTCAGGTACTGAGGACACACTCGGGTACTGAGGACACACTCGGGTACTGAGGTCACGCTCGGGTACTGAGGTCACGCTCGGGTACTGAGGACACGCTCGGGTACTGAGGTCACGCTCGGGTACTGAGGTCACGCTCGGTACTGAGGTCACGCTCGGGTACTGAGGTCACGCTCGGGCACTGAGGTCACGCTCGGGCACTGAGGTCACGCTCGGGCACTGAGGCCACGCTCGGGCACTGAGGCCACGCTCGGGTACTGAGGTCACGCTCGGGTACTGAGGTCACACTCGGGTACTGAGGTCACACTCGGGTACTGAGGTCACGCTCGGGTACTGAGGCCACGCTCGGGTACTGAGGTCACGCTCGGGTACTGAGGTCACGCTCAGCGCTGAGGTCACACTCGGGTACTGAGGTCACACTCGGGTACTGAGGTCACGCTCGGGCACTGAGGTTGTTTTATGAACCGCAGGGAGGAAGTTTGTCCCATAGTTTATGTATTTTCTGCACCTGCTTGTCTGATGCCATCTTGGTTCACTCGAGATAAAAGGCGACAATAAAATCGGATCAATAAAGGTGTTATGATATCTAGTCCTTCTTGTTTTATAACGTAGGTCTCAGTGTTCTCGGCTGTTATAATCGTCCATAGGAACATTTAATCAGTGATCGCTCTGCAATGATTACATCCGTCCAGGTAAGACTGTGATTTAAGATCCAGGTCAGGCTGAATCTGCGGCAGACCCAGATTTAATTATTATTCATAAGTGTAAATATAAGTAATTATATTTGTCGTTGGGTTTCACGTTGTCCACACGTCGTGTGATTTAATGAGCGCAGCCGTAAAGATAAATGAATGAATAATTGACTTTGTGGTAAAATATTTTATCCACAGACAGGAGTCGATCATTTTCATGATAATCATAATATTGAAACATTTTTTGGAAAAATCAATTGAGAAACTATTTATTGATGTTTTTGGCTCCGACTAAAGATATTAAAAAAAAACTGAAAAGACTTTTGGATCAATAAAAAAAATCAAATATTGTCATAAATTTCTCAGTGTTTTGCAACACGGCGCACGACGACGTCACACATTTGCTCTGTTGGTGCGAATACGAGGCTTCATCAGTCGTGTGCATGTCGACATAATAACTGTTGAGCCGTGCACGTCGACCGCCTCAGATCAGAACCCTGAGAGATGCTGAGTAACAAAATGAACCGACCGAATTCAAACCCACAAAACAGAAAACTTTTGTTTGTTGTCGCCAAGGCAACCCCCGTCACTGTTGGCAGGAAAGACGTTTTCGTTACAGAGAAAACAAAAACAAACTTTGCTCGAAAAAAAAAAAATTGTAAAAAAAAGTTGTGTAAATGCAGAGTTGCGTGTGGTCACATGACTTCTTTGTGGAGTTCCATCACGTCTCCACCACGCCTCCATCACTCCTCCATCACGTCTCCATCACGCCTCCATCACGCCTCCATCACGTCTCCATCACGTCTCCATCACGCCTCCATCACGTCTCCATCACGTCTCCACCACGCCTCCATCACTCCTCCATCACGTCTCCATCACGCCTCCATCACGCCTCCATCACGTCTCCATCACGTCTCCATCACGCCTCCATCACGCCTCCATCACGTCTCCATCACGTCTCCACCACGCCTCCATCACTCCTCCATCACGTCTCCATCACGCCTCCATCACGCCTCCATCACGTCTCCATCACGTCTCCATCACGCCTCCATCACTCCTCCATCACGTCGTTATTACGTCTCCATCACGCCTCCATCACGTCTCCATCACGCCTCCATCACCGCTTCATCACGTCTCCATCACGTCTCCATCACGTCTCCATCACGCCTCCATCACCGCTTCATCACGTCTCCATCACGTCTCCATCACGTCTCCATCACCGCTTCATCACGTCTCCATCACGTCTCCATCACGCCTCCATCACTCCTCCATCACGTCGTTATCACGTCTCCATCAAGTCTCCATCACGCCTCCATCACGCCTCCATCACGTCTCCATCACGCCTCCATCACCGCTTCATCACGTCTCCATCATCTCTCCATCACGCCTCCATCATCTCTCCATCACGCCTCCATCACGTCTTCATCACGTCTTCATCACGTCTCCATCACGCCTCCATCACGTCTTCATCACGTCTCCATCACGCCTCCATCACGCCTCCATCACGTCTTCATCACGTCTCCATCACGCCTCCATCACGTCTTCATCACGTCTCCATCACGCCTCCATCACGTCTTCATCACGTCTCCATCATCTCTCCATCACGCCTCCATCATCTCTCCATCACGCCTCCATCACGTCTTCATCACGTCTCCATCACGCCTCCATCACGTCTTCATCACGTCTCCATCATCTCTCCATCACGCCTCCATCATCTCTCCATCATCTCTCCATCACGCCTCCATCACGTCTTCATCACGTCTCCATCATCTCTCCATCACGCCTCCATCATCTCTCCATCACGCCTCCATCACGCCTCCATCACGTCTCCATCACGTCTCCATCATCTCTCCATCACGTCTCCATCATCTCTCCATCATCTCTCCATCATCTCTCCATCACGTCTTCATCATCTCTCCATCATCTCTCCATCATCTCTCCATCACATCTCCATCACGTCTCCATTATCTCTCCATCACGCCTCCATCATCTCTCCATCACGTCTCCATCACGTCTTCATCATCTCTCCATCATGTTTCTATCACGCCTCCATCACGTCTTCATCACATCTCCATCACGTCTCCATTACGCCTCCATCATCTCTCCATCACGTCTCCATCACGTCTCCATCACGTCTTTATCATGTCTCCATCACGTCTTCATCATGTCTCCATCATGTTTCTATCACGCCTCCATCACGTCTTCATCACGTCTTCATCACGTCTCCATCACATCTCCATCACGTCTCCATCACGCCTCCATCATCTCTCCATCACGTCTCCATCACGTCTTCATCATCTCTCCATCATGTTTCTATCACGCCTCCATCACGTCTTCATCACTCTCCATCACGTCTCCATTACGCCTCCATCATCTCTCCATCACGTCCGTCCCATCACGTCTCCATCACGTCTTATCATGTCTCCATCACGTCTTCATCATGTCTCCATCATGTTTCTATCATCGCCTCATCCGTCTCATCACGTCTTCATCATCGTCTCCAATCACATCTCCATCACTCTCCATCACGTCTCTCTCTGTCTGCAGCAGTAACATGTAAAAGGTCAAACTTGAACATCGACATGAGAAACCATCGTCGGTCTGTCGAGGTGTGACGTGACATAACACCGCTGTGTGTCTCTTGTGAAAGCTCGCAGTGTGTGTAGGTGTGTAGTATGTTGTGTGATGTGTGTGGGCCGTGTGTAATGCATCATACATACGTGTGCCCCCCCCCCCGACCCCATCACGCATTAACAAACACCAGATTGCGTTGACGTGTTCCCCGACATCTTCTGTCTCTGACTGTGTGTGTGTGTGTGTGTGTGTGTGTCGACACGTGATGCGGCTGCAATTTCATAATAGTCCCCTTCTTTGCACCGACCCTTTCAGTCGCCATGACGACGCGACCTGAGTTTGCTTCTGTCACCATGGCGATTTCCCAAACTCTTCTGTAGACGGCTTGATTTTGACGCGATCAACAGGTCTGGACTTTTCAACAAAACACGAGCATAACATAGAAACTGAGACACAATGTTTCCGGGGACTAAAAACTGCAAAACCACAATGAACCTGAAGATGGCGCTACAGTTAAAGTCAGGAGATTATGAAGTCAAGAGGCTTCATCCTCTGGAGATCATGAATGTTATACACTGACAGACGCATTAAGAATAATAACACAGACTGAAACTGATCTCAGTCAGACGCTCGGCGCTCTGACTCACTGTGCTGTAGTAGTTTCACATCTGACGTACACAGCCACTTTACACAAGATGCCAATTGCCTGGATACCTGGTTTCTACGGCAACAGCATTGGCGCCCACACAGATCTCCATCCTCTCGTCACTTTGGTCGCCATGGTCACCTGTTTTTATTGGGAGCTGGAGTGTTGTCGGAGGCGACGGTTCATCAGCAGCAGATGCAGGAGGAGGATGGTGATGAGTCCAAAGAGTTCTGATAGGTGAGGTGGTCGACTGGCACCGACACCATCAGATAACTGATGGAGTAAATGCTGCTGGACTTCATACAGGCTGCAGGGTCAGTGAGGGCAGCTACAGCTGCACGATGCACCTCCTACACCTCCTACACCTCCTACACCTCCTACACCACCAACCCCGACTCCCTCCGACTCTCAGGCTGCTCTTCCTCAGTCACTCCATGTATATTTAATTGTACGGCAAGATGGTTTTGTTGGATCGTAGCCCGCCTCAGCTCCACCCACCGACGTCATGGAGACTACGTCCAGGTTTTAGACAGTCTGCAGGGACGTCATGGAGACTACGTCCAGGTTTTAGACAGTCTGCAGGGACGTCACAGAGACTACGTCCAGGTTTTAGACAGTCTGCAGGGACGTCATGGAGACTACGTCCAGGTTTTAGACAGTCTGCGGGGACGTCACGGAAACTACGTCCAGGTTTTAGACAGTCTGCGGGGACGTCACAGAGACTACGTCCAGGTTTTAGACAGTCTGCGGGGACGTCATGGAGACTACGTCCAGGTTTTAGACAGTCTGCGGGGACGTCATGGAGACTACGTCCAGGTTTTAGACAGTCTGCGGGGACGTCACAGAGACTACGTCCAGGTTTTAGACAGTCTGCGGGGACGTCACAGAGACTACGTCCAGGTTTTAGACAGTCTGCGGGGACATCACGGAGACTACGTCCAGGTTTTAGACAGTCTGCGGGGACGTCATGGAGACTACGTCCAGGTTTTAGACAGTCTGCGGGGACGTCATGGAGACTACGTCCAGGTTTTAGACAGTCTGCGGGGACGTCACAGAAACTACGTCCAGGTTTTAGACAGTCTGCGGGGACGTCACAGAGACTACGTCCAGGTTTTAGACAGTCTGCAGGGACGTCATGGAGACTACGTCCTGGTTTTAGACAGTCTGCGGGGACGCCGGGCCTTCTGTCTCTGCCATAGAGGTTGCTGAGCCCGGTTACATTGCCCGTTTGCCCGGCTCCAGTTCTGGCACAACACTGGCTCAATTCCGCTGTCAGCATTCCCCTGGGCTTGAAAACCTCCTCTTCTCGTCAGTAACAGCAGCTAACAGACTGAGCTAACAGCAGCTAACAGCAGCTAACAGACTGAGCTAACATGAGCTAACAGCAGCTAACAGACTGAGCTAACAGCAGCTAACAGACTGAGCTAACATGAGCTAACAGCAGCTAACAGACTGAGCTAACATGAGCTAACAGCAGCTAACAGACTGAGCTAACATGAGCTGACAGCAGCTAACAGACTGAGCTAACATGAGCTAACAGCAGCTAACAGACTGAGCTAACATGAGCTGACAGCAGCTAACAGACTGAGCTAACACGAGCTAACAGCAGCTAACAGACTGAGCTAACATGAGCTAACAGCAGCTACAGCTGTCAGCAGTTTACTTCACTGTCCATCATAAACTCTGTAAATCACAGAGAGTTGAGGCGGAGCAGCCGGAGGACATCAGAGGGAAAACCAGAAAACATTTCCTCCATAAAATATGATCCAGTTTCACCAGAATCAGTGAAATAGTTGCTGCTGTGTGACTTAGTGCCGTAAAGCGTTACGTACTTCTCCCGACCCGGAGCCCAAAGTTACACAGTGTGAGAACAGACGTACGAATGACAGAGACACCGTTCAGACAGACGTCAGTTGTGCGTTAACGGATGACTCTGTGTGTGTCTGCAGTGGAGGGCATGAAGGTGGTGGAGATCGAGAAATGTCGCAACGACATCAAGAAGCTCCGCGAGGAGATGGCATCCAGAAACAACAGGTGAGGACAGGTCAACCTGAACTGGTCCTTTAATGTCAGTTATTAGCTATATATATATATATATATAATATATATATATATAATATATATATATATATATATATATATATATATATATACTTATGGACTGAAGCTGTTTTATTTTTTCCCAGTAATTTCCTGGAAGACAACAAGAAGCTGACTCCTCGCAGAGACGTGCCCTCCTATCCAAAGGTAAGTCTTGTTAGCTTGTGTTTGTTAGCCAGGTGAGCGTGCTGGTGTCGCACCTTCACTGTGTTCCAGGAACCAGAGAGAACAAACATTTGTTCCCAAACGTGGTTCCACGTACACAAACATGATTTGATTAATGTTTGAACACAGTGGAGCTGATGTGACCATGTGACTGTTTTATGGATGTTAATTAGGTTTAATTAGGTGAGGTCAGTGTGAGGTCATCTCACCTGTGATGCTTTTCTTTCTGTCGCATATATAAAGTGAGAAATGTTTTTAAAGGTGTTAAGAGGTGTATAAAGGTGTGTAGAAGTGCGTAGAGGTGTGTAAAGATGCGTAGAGGTGCACAAAGGTGCGCAGAGGTGTGTACAGGTGTGTACAGGTGTATAAAGGTGTGTGTAAAGGTGTGTAGAGGTGTGTACAGGTGTATAAAGGTGTGTGTAGAGGTGTGTAGAGGTGTGTGTAAAGGTGCGTAAAGGTGTGTGTAAAGGTGTGTAGAAGCGTGTAGAGGTGTGTAGAGGCGTGTGTACAGGTGTGTAAAGGTGTGTACGGGTGTGTAGAAGTGCGTAGAGGTGCATAAAGGTGTGTAGAAGTGTGTAAAGTTGTATAAAGGTGTGTGTAAAGCGGCGTCGAGGTGTGTAAAGGTGTGCAGAGGTGCGTAAAGGTGTGTAGAGATGTGTAAAGGTGTGTAAAAGTGTGTACAAGTGTGTAGAGGTGTGTGTACAGGTGTGTAGAGGTGTGCAGAGGTGTGTAAAAGTGTGTACAAGTGTGTAGAGGTGTGTGTAAAAGTGTGTACAAGTGTGTAGAGGTGTGTGTACAAGTGTGTACAAGTGTGTAGAGGTGTGTGTAAAAGTGTGTACAAGTGTGTAGAGGTGTGTGTAAAAGTGTGTACAAGTGTGTAGAGGTGTGTGTACAAGTGTGTAGAGGTGTGTGTAGAGGTGTGTGTAAAAGTGTGTACAAGTGTGTAGAGGTGTGTGTAAAAGTGTGTAGAGGTGTGTGTACAGGTGTGCAGAGGTGTGTAAAAGTGTGTACAAGTGTGTAGAGGTGTGTGTAAAAGTGTGTACAAGTGTGTAGAGGTGTGTGTACAAGTGTGTAGAGGTGTGTGTAGAGGTGTGTGTAAAAGTGTGTAGAGGTGTGTGTACAAGTGTGTAGAGGTGTGTGTACAAGTGTGTAGAGGTGTGTGTACAAGTGTGTAGAGGTGTGTGTACAAGTGTGTAGAGGTGTGTGTACAAGTGTGTAGAGGTGTGTGTAGAGGTGTGTGTAAAAGTGTGTAGAGGTGTGTGTAGAGGTGTGTGTACAAGTGTGTAGAGGTGTGTGTACAAGTGTGTAGAGGTGTGTGTAGAGGTGTGTGTACAAGTGTGTAGAGGGTGTGTGTAGAGGGTGTGTGTAAAAGTGTGTAGAGGTGTGTGTACAAGTGTGTAGAGGTGTGTGTAGAGGTGTGTGTAGAGGTGTGTGTAAAAGTGTGTAGAGGTGTGTGTACAAGTGTGTAGAGGTGTGTGTAGAGGTGTGTGTACAAGTGTGTAGAGGTGTGTGTAGAGGTGTGTGTACAAGTGTGTAGAGGTGTGTGTACAAGTGTGTAGAGGTGTGTAGAGGTGTGTAAAGGTGTGTACAAGTGTGTAGAGGTGTGTGTACAAGTGTGTAGAGGTGTGTGTAGAGGTGTGTGTAGAGGTGTGTGTAGAGGTGTGTGTACAGGTGTGTAGAGGTGTGTGTAGAGGTGTGTGTAAAAGTGTGTACAAGTGTGTAGAGGTGTGTGTACAAGTGTGTAGAGGTGTGTGTACAGGTGTGTAGAGGTGTGTGTAGAGGTGTGCCCCCGAGCCAGGCGCAGGTGGACAGGGTTAACTGCGCTCTGTTGCCTGCAGTACATGCTGTCAGAACAGACCATAGACGCCCTGAAAAAACCCGCCTTCGACGTCTGGCTGTGGGAGGCCAACGAGGTAAGACTGGAGCAGCCTGGCCTCACCTGTCTCACCCCTCTCTTCTCTCCCCGTCTGTCTTCCTGTGTGCCCTGCTGCCCTCTGTGTGTGTGTGTGTGTGTGTAGTACCACCTGTCTAAGGAGACAATAGAAGCTCTTAGATTGTCCACATTCGATGCTTGGCAGTGGGAGCCCAATGAGGTGAGACTCATGCCCTGATTAATCCACTGATTAACTCCTCATCAAGGTCAGGGTAATAACTGTTAATTATTACTGCTTAATCAACTCAAGTTGCACATTATCAGTGAATATGCTATTAATAATTTCCTAATTGTGTCATTAAGATAAAGTCTTTGCTTACAGTAGATAAAGCGACCCTGAACCGACCGGACATGTTTAACGAGGTTCAAATCATTTAATCTGGAAGCTCTGAGTGTCAAATGATAATAATAATAATAATAATAACAATAATAATAATAATAATAATAACAATAATAATAATAATCTCCAGTGTGCAGTGCAGTGGCATCTAGTGGTGTAGTTATGTGTTGAAGGAGACACTGTGGTGTGTCTAGATATTTAGCTCCACCTTTCAAAATAAAGGCTTACAAGGCTTTCAAAATAAAGAATTACAACCTAACCTTAGAGATTAGCTCGTTTAGCTGCTAATGCTAATTGTACGTTGACCTCTAAATTCAAATCCAGCTAACAGGGCGGCTAGCTGCACGGCTAACGGCATTTCACCTGTTCTTACGTCATAGCCACTGTCCTCGTCCTCACCTTACCTCAGGGCTTCCGTAGAATCACGATAAACTCTTAAAACATTTCGATGCCACATATTCTTCTGCCTACATTACCCACAATGCAACGCCACCTCTGACGGTTCGCTCAGAGATTTGTGTTTGTGTTTTGCTAAAGTAGCTGCTAATGTAGCCCGGCTCCTTTTAGCCGTTCAGACACTGATCATCGTTCGTCGTGACAGATGCTGAGCTGCCTGGAGCACATGTACCACGACCTGGGCCTGGTCAAAGACTTCAACTCAACCCCATCACGCTCAAGAGATGGCTGGTGAGACCTGCACCGACGTTAGCATCGGTCTCCTGTGACGTTATTGACGTGATTAAAAATGTGACGGCCTGTCTGTCTTCCTCTCTGTCTGTCTGTCTGCAGCTTTGTATCCATGACAACTACAAGAACAACCCCTTCCACAACTTCCGCCACTGTTTCTGCGTCACGCAGATGATGTACAGCATGATCTGCCTCTGCAGCCTGCAGGTAACCAGCTAGTACCAAACATCTAATCCATTAAAGCAACATCAACTCCTCGCTATCCTCTCCTCTGCCATTATGGCCACAGAGGCTGCTGAGCCTTTGCTAACAGACAGTGTGTAAAATCAGCTAACGTAACGTAAGCTTAGAAATGGACTACATTATTACAACACAGTCCAAAGTCAAGGCTAACGTCACCCGTCAACAGCTAACAGCAGCTAACAGACTGAGCTAACAGCAGCTAACAGACTGAGCAAACATGAGCTAACAGCAGCTAACAGACTGAGCTAACATGAGCTAACAGCAGCTAACAGACTGAGCTAACAGCAGCTAACAGCAGCTAACAGACTGAGCTAACAAGAGCTAACAGCAGCTAACAGACTGAGCTAACAGCAGCTAACAGACTGAGCTAACGAGCTAACAGCAGCTAACAGACTGAGCTAACAAGAGCTAACAGCAGCTAACAGACTGAGCTAACAGCAGCTAACAGACTGAGCTAACAGCAGCTAACAGACTGAGCAAACATGAGCTAACAGACTGAGCTAACAAGAGCTAACAGCAGCTAACAGACTGAGCAAACAGCAGCTAACAGACTGAGCAAACATGAGCTAACAGCAGCTAACAGACTGAGCAAACATGAGCTAACAGCAGCTAACAGACTGAGCAAACATGAGCTATCAGCAGCTAACAGACTGAGCTAACAGCAGCTAACAGACTGAGCAAACAGCAGCTAACAGACTGAGCTAACAAGAGCTAACAGCAGCTAACAGACTGAGCTAACATGAGCTAACAGCAGCTAACAGACTGAGCTAACAAGAGCTAGAAGACTTCGTCCTCTTCTTCTTCTTCTTCTTCCTCTCAGCGTCTCCCTCTCTTCCCTCCGTCGTCAGGGGCGACCATTCGCTGGAGGTTTAATTAACACATGCCTAATGACTGATTATGAAGCATCTGCACCACTGATGTGCTAACGAGGTCACACACTCTCGAGCTCTCTCACATGCACACACACACACTCACACACACTCTCTCACACGTTAATGAATCTGCTTGTTTTCCAGGAGAAGTTCACTCAGGTCGACATTTTGATTCTCATGACGGCCGCCGTGTGTCACGACCTCGACCACCCCGGGTTCAACAACACGTAAGACGCCTCCAGTTCATCGCTCTGTCTTCCTTCCTCCTCTCCTCGTCTCCTTCACCTCTTGTGTCCTTCCTTTCTTGCCGGCAGGTACCAGATCAACGCCCGAACAGAGCTGGCTGTTCGCTACAACGACATCTCCCCTCTGGAGAACCATCACTGCGCCGTGGCCTTCCAGATCTTCTCTCAGCCCGACTGCAACATCTTCTCCAACTTCGACCCCGAGGCCTTCAAGCAGATACGACAGGTGGGGCTGTTTACGTTACACAACAGGTAGTTTAGACCGAGCGATCTGATTGGACAAGAGTCATTCCATGAGAGCTGATAGAGAGAGTAACGAAACTCCACAGGTGACCTAACATCTGTTTATCTTCATGTTTGAATAAACAACTCTCTACCAACGTTATTTTAATGTTAGACCAATGTTATGCTATGCTAACAGTAACATTAGCTCCCGGTAGCCTCCATTAGCTCCTCTTAGGTACCGTTAGCCTTCATTAGCTCCCATTAGCTAGTTCCCGTTAGCCTCTGTTAGCTCCTGTTAGCCATTAGCAGGGGTCTGCTGCTTCTCTTACGCTAACAGTAACATTAGCTCCCGTTAGCCATCTCCCGTTAGCCTCCATTAGCTCCTCTTAGGTACTGTTTGCCTCCATTAGCTCCCATTAGCTAGTTCCCGTTAGCCTCTGTTAGCTCCTGTTAGCTCCCAATAGGAACAGTTAGCCTCCATTAGCTTCCATTAGCTAGTTCCTGTTAACCTCTGTTAGCTCCTGTTAGCTCCCAATAGGAACAGTTAACCTCCATTAGCTTCCATTAGCTAGTTCCCGTTAGCCTCTGTTAGCTCCTGTTAGCCATTAGCAGGGGGTCTGCTGCTTCTGTTATGCTAACAGTAACATTAGCTCCCATTAGCCATCTCCCGTTAGCCTCCATTAGCTCCTCTTAGGTACCATTAGCCTCCATTAGCTCCCATTAGCTAGTTCCTGTTAGCCTCCATTAGCTCCTCTTAGGTACCGTTAGCCTCCATTAGCTCCCGTTAGCCTCTGTTAGCTCCCAATAGGAACTGTTAACCTTCATTAGCTTCCATTAGCTAGTTCCCGTTAGCCTCCATTAGCTCCCGTTAGCCTCTGTTAGCTCCCAATAGGAACTGTTAACCTCCATTAGCTTCCATTAGCTAGTTCCCGTTAGCCTCTGTTAGCTCCTGTTAGCCATTAGCAGAGGGTCTGCTGCTTCTCTTATGCTAACAGTAACATTAGCTCCTGTATTAGCCTTATTTTAGCGCAGACTACATCAGCAGAAGTTCTCTGTGGTTGCTCATGAGTTGTTTTAACCTTCAGGGAACCATCACGCTGATCCTGGCTACGGACATGGCTCGACACGGCGAGATCCTCGACTCCTTCAAGCAGAAAGTCGACAGTTTCGACTACACCGACGAGGAGCACGTCACCTGTGTAAGAACACCTTCACTTCCTGTTTGTAAAGATGAATCTTAAAGGTGCGCTGTGTCGGGTTGAGTGACATCTCGTGGTCTCTGTAGCTGAAGATGGTGCTCATCAAGTGCTGCGACATCTCCAACGAGGTGCGGCCCATGGAGGTGGCCGAGCCGTGGGTGGACTGCCTGCTGGAGGAGTACTTCATGCAGGTGAGTCCACCGAGGCATGTTCATACATGAAATCATCCACGTGTTATCGATCTGCGTTACTGATTATGTCTGCGCTTCTCAGAGCGACCGCGAGAAGTCCGAGGGACTTCCTGTGGCTCCGTTCATGGACAGAGAAAAGGTCACCAAGCCAACGGCTCAGATCGGCTTCATCAAGTTCGTCCTCATCCCGATGTTTGAGACGGTGATGAAGGTGAGCGTGAAGGACGGCGATGAAGGTCAAAGCACCAGAGCTCAAAATATCTCCAACGTCACGTGAAGTCAAAAGCGTGGACGCTTCTAAACTAGCTTGTTGTTCTGACGTTGATATCAGCCCAAAGAGTCTAGCTAACGTTATCCACCCATGACAGTGTTTTTGCTGCATTAGTCGTTTGTGTTAGCAGGCTAACGTTAGCCAGCTTAAGCCAAAATATCGCAATATTTATTTCACGTTCGTTTCTGTAACGTTAGCTTTCCTTCGTACACGGTGTTGGTCATTCGTTGACATTAGCAGACAGAAGTAAACCCACAGCGTCGCAATATATTTAACATTAGCTTTAAAAATATATATATTTTTAAACATGTATTTATTGTTTTTTCATGTTAATACAACATCCAACAGTTAAAACATCCTAAAACATATGGCATAATGAAAATAATTAAAATATTAATAATACTAAAAAAGACAACAATAAATGAATAATTAAATAAATGTAGATAGCAAAAAAATAAATAATAAAAATAAGTAAATAAATAAAATTAAACTGCACTAATTTGTCAACAAATCACTGTGCACTTAATATTAGGTCACAACGTTCAACAACAATAAATTAGATATTTTCATTTTCATATTCTCCCGCTGCCTCGTCAACATCTCCATTCCTCAACAGTTTCAGAAATAACTTCCAAAATTCAGAAGCCTCTTTTAAACAATACAGGTTTCTCAAGAGCCAAACTTGATGTTAAGTTATTTAACCAGTGGTTAAACGAGGGACAACCAACATTCTTCCAACACAACGCAATAATTTAACATTAGCTTTAACGTTAGCTTTAACGTTGGGTCTCTGTAAATAATATTTCAAAGCATACGGTCTAGACCTGCTCTGTGTTTAAAGTGTCACAGGATAGCTTTGTTATGATATGATGCTATATAAATAAAATTAAAATTTAACGTTAGCTTTGACTTTCGACTCGTTTGTTACCGTTAGCAGACTCCACTTTCAAGCT
Source organism: Collichthys lucidus (assembly GCA_004119915.2). Classification (NCBI taxonomy): domain Eukaryota; kingdom Metazoa; phylum Chordata; class Actinopteri; family Sciaenidae; genus Collichthys; species Collichthys lucidus. Next base: position 2,276,167 of record CM014079.1, read on the forward strand.
AACGTTACCGTGTGTTGCTCACGTGATGACGCATAAATATCAGAAATCTGCTCAGTAACTTTAAGTTATATAAACTGTGTGTGTGTGTGTGTGTGTGTGTGTGTGTGTGTTAGCTGTTCCCACAGATCGAGGAGGCGATGGTTCAGCCGCTCAGAGAGTCGAGAGACCGATACGAGGAGCTCAAACAGATCGATGACGCCATGAACGAGGTTGGAGGATTTCTATGAGTGTGTGGATGAGTTGAGTTTGTCACGTAAACGTTGTGTAAACGCTGTGTGAACGCTGTGTGAACGTTGTGTTCAGGTGCAGAAGAAGAAAAGCGAGAACTTGACCATGGGAGGGAAGAAGAAGTAAAAAGTTTTGAAAAGGTACGACGCAGCTGAACTTCCTGTCGTTTGCCGCCTTCACGCCAAACGTCTTTAAACGCCGTCTGTCTGTTTCCTGTTTGTCTCGGCAGCAGTGAGCGTAGAGACACGAGAGTGAAGTGACGTGAAGTAAGTTAAAGTCAGACACGTTGGTCCGTGACGGGCTCACCTCTCGCCTCGGCCCGTCCAGGAGCAGAGGAGCGGCGGGATGTGTGATCTGGATCTCCGGTCCGGTTTGAGACGGCGTTACAAGCGACTGATGGACTGAAAAGACGGACGATCCGAACGTCGACGTTTGTACAGCACAGATGCTTCAGTCAGCAACATTTAGATACATCCTGTTTTTTATGTGACGTGTTGTTTTTTACAGATTGTACAGATTTTTAGTGACCTTTGTTCTTTCCTATAAAAAATAAAAGGATTACTTTAATTACTAAAACATCCCGTCTGCACCGCTCACTTCTTCACGTTAGCGGATTCCATTTCTAAGCTAACGTTAGCCAGCTAAAATTTTCTTTTATATTTCCCTTTTTTTGCAGTAACGTTAGCCTTAAGTTAACGTTAGCTTTGACTTAACGTTAGCTTTGACTTAACGTTAGCTTTGAGTTAACGTTAGCTTTGACTTAACGTTAGCTTTGAGTTAACATTAGCTTTGAGTTAACGTTAGCTTTGAATTAACGTTAGCTTTGAATTAACGTTAGCTTTGAAATAACGTTAGCTTTGAGTTAACGTTAGCTTTGACTTAACGTTAGCTTTGAATTAACGTTAGCTTTGAATTAACGTTAGCTTTGACTTAACATTAGCTTTGACTTAACGTTAGCTTTGAATTAACGTTAGCTTTGACCTAACGTTAGCTTTGACTTAACGTTACCTTTGACCTAACGTTAAGTCAAAGCCAACGTTAGCTTTGAGTTAACATTAGCTTTGAATTAACGTTAGCTTTGAATTAACGTTAGCTTTGACCTAACGTTAGCTTTGACCTAACGTTAGCTTTGACTTTGGACTCTGTTATAGCAGGTGCATATACTGATGTTATTGGAGTCCACTTTTAAGCTAACGTGACCTAGTGGATTTCACAGAGGATTCGCGCTTCACGTAGAAATCGGTCCACAGTCTGGACTCTGTGTTGTAGCAGGTGACAATCACTTGTTAACATTAGCGAACTCCATTTGTACGCCAGCTTAAACCGCAACAAAACTATATATTTCACATCTTTTGTAATAACGTTAGCTTTGACTTTTAACTTGTAGGACTTTAGCCCAAGTAATGTTGTTTTGTTTTGTATATTTTCAAATTTATTACCGTAATTTTCAGACTATAAGCCACTACTTTTTTAATAACGTTAGCCAGCTAAAATTTTATTTTATATTTCACATTTTTTGCAGTAACGTTAGCTTTGACTTAACATTAGCTTTGACTTTAAAGCCGCTACTTTTTCCACACGCTTTGAACGCTGCGGCCTATACAATGGTGTGGCTAATTTGTAGATTTTTATTGACCACCGGGGGGCGCTCTCTAGCAGTAAAAGTGAGACAGACATGTGGGGAAAGATTATGCGCTGAAGAAGACACTGGTCCTCATGGAAAACATATGATGCAGCTTTTAAGTTAAAGGCAATCGATCTGGTCATCAAAGAAGGAAACAGAGCTACTGCACGTTATCTCGGCATCTTGTGTTGATGCTGTACTGACGATTTTCAGGCCGATTGAAAAAAAAGCGTGTCTTAAATTAAAAAATCTTCCATGTACCATCTTTCTGTGTAAATATCTTATGTTACAACATGAAAACCTGCGGCTTATACTCAAGTGTGAGTCCGAAAATTAGGGTAATTTCTGTGTTTGTTGCTAATGTTAATTGAGAAGGCGGTTCTTAATCAGTCTGAAGCAGCTACATCTACACGACACAAGCTAACTAGCTAACCGTAGTTTTGATGGTTCAGATATAAGATATCTGTCCCGTACACGTGACCATGAATGAGTTTCAGTTGATTTGATGGAGGAAACAGAAACGTGTTTATTTACAGTTTATTTAATAAAAATCATAAATCTGATCAAACATAAAAATCATTGAACTCAAAGTGTTGCTCGACTCGTTCGTCGTCGTTCACGATGTTTCGGACTTCTTGGCCTTCTTGCTGCCGTTAGCTTCCTGTGCCTTGGTCCTCTTCAGCTGCTGTTCCTCCAGCCTCTGCTGCTTCTTCTGCAGGTACGCCGCCACGTTGTCGTACGTCACCTTGTACAGGTGATCGAAGCGGCTGCTGCTCCTCGCCGAGGCTGAGGTGAAGCGAGGGGACATCAAAAGGGTTAGCGCTCTGTTCTAACACTACGTAACGCGATTATCGTCCCTCCTTCAACATGTTTGAAGAGGCGGCATGTGAGGTCATGTGACACTGCAGGTGTGTGAGACTCACCTTCCAGTGTGTCCCAGTGAGGCCTGAAGGTTTCACAGACCCGGTTCAGTTCTGGACTCTCGGCGTCGGGCTGGAACACAAAACAAACACACATCATTCGCTGAGTGGTTACCACGGCAACCACAAGAGGACAGCGTCGCCAGGGCGCTTTTAATGAGTTCAACCTTTACAGAGGAACGACAATGAACCAGCGCTCACATCAGCTGAACGGTTACCGAGCGTTCCTGCAACGCTGACAGAACGTTAGCTCCCATTAGCTAGCTCCCGTTAGCCACCATTAGCTCCTGTGACCTCCAGATTTTGGACTAGAACGATGTCCTCTCAGCTAGCTCATGTTAGCTTCCATTAGCTCTCATTACGTAGCTCCTGTTGGCTCCCATCAGGTACCGTTAGCTCTGTTAGCTAGCTTCCATTAGCTCCTGTTACCCTTTAGCCTTCAACTGAATCTGCAGAGCCAGTGATCAGCGTTAAAGGGTAAAAGCTATCAGGTAACAGGAGCTAACAGTACTTTTAATGTGAAGAGAAGCAGCAGATCTGATGCTCAAGGCTAACAGGAGCTAACAAGAGCTAACAGGAGCTAACAAGAGCTAACAAGAGCTAACGAGAGTAAACAGGAGCTAACAAGAGTTAGCTAAAGAAAGCTAACAGTACTTTTAATGTGAAGAGAAGCAGCAGATCTGATGCTCAAGGCTAACAGGAGCTAACGAGAGCTAACAGGAGCTAACAAGAGCTAACGGGAGTAAACAGGAGCTAACGAGAGCAAACAGGAGCTAACGAGAGCAAACAGGAGCTAACAGGAGCTAACGAGAGCAAACAGGAGCTAACGAGAGTAAACAGGAGCTAACAAGAGTAAACAGGAGCTAACAAGAGTAAACAGGAGCTAACGAGAGTAAACAGGAGCTAACAAGAGTAAACAGGAGCTAACGAGAGTAAACAGGAGCTAACGAGAGTAAACAGGAGCTAACGAGAGTAAACAGGAGCTAACAAGAGTAAACAGGAGCTAACGAGAGTAAACAGGAGCTAACAAGAGTAAACAGGAGCTAACAAGAGTAAACAGGAGCTAACGGGAGTAAACAGGAGCTAACGAGAGTAAACAGGAGCTAACAAGAGTAAACAGGAGCTAACGGGAGTAAACAGGAGCTAACAAGAGTAAACAGGAGCTAACGGGAGTAAACAGGAGCTAACGAGAGTAAACAGGAGCTAACAGGAGCTAACGAGAGCAAACAGGAGCTAACGAGAGTAAACAGGAGCTAACAGGAGCTAACGAGAGCAAACAGGAGCTAACGAGAGCAAACAGGAGCTAACGAGAGCAAACAGGAGCTAACGAGAGCAAACAGGAGCTAACGAGAGTAAACAGGAGCTAACAGGAGCTAACGAGAGTAAACAGGAGCTAACGAGAGTAAACAGGAGCTAACAAGAGTAAACAGGAGCTAACGGGAGTAAACAGGAGCTAACAAGAGTAAACAGGAGCTAACGGGAGTAAACAGGAGCTAACAAGAGTAAACAGGAGCTAACGAGAGTAAACAGGAGCTAACAGGAGCTAACGAGAGCAAACAGGAGCTAACAGGAGCTAACAGGAGCTAACGAGAGTAAACAGGAGCTAACAGGAGCAAACAGGAACTAACGAGGTGTCATATTTCTTAAGGGACAGCGCAGGGAGCTTCAGTTTACTTCAAACTGATGATATGTTTGTTTTAGAACGTTCTGTCAACGCTGCAGAAACACTAGCTCACTGTTCAGTATGCTAAGGTTGTGTGAGTGTTGGTTCTTGGTTAGCTGATGGTTGTACCTCCCAGCGGTCTCGTCTGTGTGAGTAGACTCTGATTGGCTCGTCGTCACAGTCCATCAGCGCCCACAGCCGACCCGCGGGGTCAAAGGTCACGTCCAGGGGACAGTGTGGCAGCACGAGCCTGCTGTGTGGAAGCAGCTTGTCCTCGTCCACGCTGAAGAACTGAAGCGTGGACACTCTGAGGACACACAGCAAACATCTGGGTTCATGACCTCCACCCGTCCAAAAATACATTCAAAGGTCACGACAGAAATAATCTTCAGCCAACAGACGAGTCACCGTCATGTGACGGTTAAAAACAGCAACAGATGAACCCGAGACTGACCACCAGAGGGCAGCACTGTCCACAGACTGTCTAAAACCTGGACGTAGTCTCCATGACGTCCCCGCAGACTGTCTAAAACCTGGACGTAGTCTCCGTGACGTCCCCGCAGACTGTCCAAAACCTGGACGTAGTCTCTGTGACGTCCCTGTAGACTGTCTAAAACCTGGACGTAGTCTCCGTGACGTCCCCGCAGACTGTCTAAAACCTGGACGTAGTCTCCGTGACGTCCCCGCAGACTGTCTAAAACCTGGACGTAGTCTCTGTGACGTCCCTGTAGACTGGCTAAAACCTGGACGTAGTCTCTGTGACGTCCCCGCAGACTGTCTAAAACCTGGACGTAGTCTCTGAGACGTCCCCGCAGACTGTCTAAAACCTGGACGTAGTCTCCGTGACGTCTGGTCTCTGCTGGTTCTCACCTTTCACACTGCACGGCTACGTGACGAGCGTCTGGCGAGCTGATGATTCTGCACACGGTGGGTTTCTGGAAGTCAAACAGAGACAGTCAGATTAGTCTTCACGGTCTTACGTGAATCTTCTGACAGTCTTAGTCCATGAGCAGACAGATGAACTCTGCTGCTGTGTGTGAAGGGTTAAAGTGAGCAGCTGATGTTTCTATGAATAGAGAAGGTCAGACTCAGAGGACAGAGACGCAGGTCTGACATTTGAAAACTTTATTATTTATGTTTAACTTCATCAGTGTGGGCTCAGTTTAACTTCACTGTCGATATTATAACGTACACCCTGATTCATTCTGTAGAAATAAATTCACCTTCTGCGTGTCGGCCTCCTCCAGCTCACAGCTCTGCAGCTTACGGCCCGACTCGTACTCCCACAGCTTCACAGTGCCGTCCTGACACACACACACACACACACACACACACACACACACACACACACACACACACACACACACACACACACACACACACACACACACACACACACACACGGTTCAGTCAAAGGTCTGAGAGAGTTCTGATGAAACAGCTGACCCAGTTCTGTCCTCCATGGACACGTACCCCTGATCCAGACAGCAGCCAGCGTGGACGACCGGACGGGACGAGCAGCGCACTAACAAACCTGAGAAGAAACACACACACATGAACACACAGTGACAGTCTGGTCTGAGGACGTTGGACAGTCTGAGGACGTTGGACAGTCTGAGGACGTTGGACAGTCTGATCTGGTCTGAGGACGTTGGACAGTCTGGTCTGAGGACGTTGGACAGTCTGATCTGAGGACGTTGGACAGTCTGAGGACGTTGGACAGTCTGATCTGGTCTGAGGACGTTGGACAGTCTGGTCTGGTCTGAGGACGTTGGACAGTCTGAGGACGTTGGACGGTCTGATCTGGTCTGAGGACGTTGGACAGTCTGAGGACGTTGGACGGTCTGGTCTGATCTGAGGACGTTGGACAGTCTGGTCTGGGGACGTTGGACAGTCTGGTCTGGGGACGTTGGACTCACTGCTGGTGTCCCAGGCAGAAGGACTGGATGTTGTACGGAGATCTCAGGGGACTCACTCTGATCTTCTCGTCGCGGTCGGCCGTGATCACGTACCTGTCGTCAGGTGACATCGTCTGAGGGAGAACACAGAGACAGAGACACCTTCAGAGTCGATCGTCCCGTGTGGACCGATGGCGTGCGGTCGTGGTCGCGTCTCGTTGGCGTCCCTCACCACGGCCAGCAGCATGGACAGGTGACCCATCTTCAGCTCGCCCTCCGCCTGCGGCTCCGCCACCGAGAACGAGTAAACGTCTCCGGATTTGTCCGCCACCAGCAGCTCGTCCTCGGCCCGACTGAACAGCAGAGAGGTGCACCTCCTCACCACACACCTGTCCAACACACACACACACACACATAGCTGTTATCCACACACACACACACACACACACCTGTCTGCCCTGTGATTGGCCCGTTGGTCGTACCTGATGCTGATGCACCTCCACGCCGGCTCACACTCGAACAGGACCAGCCTCTTGTTGTCGTCCGTCAGAGCCACCAGCTTCCCAGACGGAGACGCGGCGAAAGCGAGGATTCTGTCACTTCCTGTTTCCTCTGAGGCGCCGCCCTCACTGCGGACAGGTGAACCGTTAACGCTCCGTGTTGCCATGACATCATCGGCTCACTTTGCCGGTGTGTGTTTACCTGTTATCATCCTTCGTGCTCCTCGGCTTCTTCTCCGCCGTGCTGCAGTCGAACACGAACGGATCTCTGGAATAAAACACAAAAACACACCTGAACACACCTGAACACACCTGCAGTACACACACCTGTCCAGCTGGGGGCAGGTAGCTATCACACCAGGACACAGCAGCTGGGTTTGAAAGCACATCGCTGTGAAGGACAGATGTGAAGGAGAGGACATGAGGACAGATGTGAAGGAGAGGACATGAGGACAGATGTGAAGGAGAGGACATGAGGACAGATGTGAAGGAGAGGCGACGAGGACAGATGTGAAGGAGAGGACATGAGGACAGACGTGAAGGAGAGGCGACGTGGACAGATGTGAAGGAGAGGACAGATGTGAAGGAGAGGACAGATGTGAAGGAGAGGACATGAGGACAGATGTGAAGGAGAGGACATGAGGACAGATGTGAAGGAGAGGACATGAGGACAGATGTGAAGGAGAGGACATGAGGACAGATGTGAAGGAGAGGACATAAGGACAGATGTGAAGGAGAGGACATGAGGACAGATGTGAAGGAGAGGCGACGAGGACAGATGTGAAGGAGAGGACATGAGGACAGATGTGAAGGAGAGGACAGATGTGAAGGAGAGGACATGAGGACAGATGTGAAAGAGAGGACATGAGGACAGATGTGAAGGAGAGGACATGAGGACAGACGTGAAGGAGAGGCGACGTGGACAGATGTGAAGGAGAGGACATGAGGACAGATGTGAAGGAGAGGACAGATGTGAAGGAGAGGACATGAGGACAGATGTAAAGGAGAGGACATGAGGACAGATGTGAAGGAGAGGACATGAGGACAGATGTAAAGGAGAGGACATGAGGACAGATGTGAAGGAGAGGACATGAGGACAGATGTGAAGGAGACGACATGAGGACAGATGTGAAGGAGACGACATGAGGACAGATGTGAAGGAGAGGACAGATGTGAAGGAGAGGACATGAGGACAGATGTAAAGGAGAGGACATGAGGACAGATGTAAAGGAGAGGACATGAGGACAGATGTGAAGGAGACGACATGAGGACAGATGTGAAGGAGAGGACAGATGTGAAGGAGAGGACATGAGGACAGATGTAAAGGAGAGGACATGAGGACAGATGTAAAGGAGAGGACATGAGGACAGATGTGAAGGAGAGGACATGAGGACAGATGTGAAGGAGAGGACATGAGGACAGATGTGAAGGAGAGGACATGAGGACAGATGTAAAGGAGAGGACATGAGGACAGATGTGAAGGAGAGGACATGAGGACAGATGTGAAGGAGAGGACATGAGGACAGATGTGAAGGAGAGGACATGAGGACAGATGTGAAGGAGAGGACATGAGGACAGATGTGAAGGAGAGGTGATGAGGAGATGATAGAGCTAACAGCTAGCAGAGCTAACACAGTGACACGGCGCATGCGCACTTCACTGTACCGTTAACCCGGGTCACACCTGTTCCGTGCCGTGTCAGCTGCTCCCAGTTTGGAGCCGCACGCGAAGACGAACCAGGACCCACTGAAGCACACCGCCATGTTACCGCGTGCGTGTTACCTGTGCGTGTGAACCACGCGACGGGCGCACGCGGAGAGCGGCTTTTTCTGTCGCGTACAAGTGACGTAACACCAATCCCTATGGAAGGCCAACCGGATCAAAATAATCACCACGTGACGTATCATTACAGAGCTCCTATTGGCTGATGGACGGGTAAGTACGGAAGGCCAACCAGGACAAAAACACGACTTCGACAACACGTTGTTTAAACGTTGTTTACATGTTGTTAATAGGTTGATATGTTGTTTACATGTTGTTAATAGGTTGATATGTTGTTTACAATAGTTGTAAATAGGTTGATATGTTGTTTATATGTTGTTAATAGGTTGATATGTTGTTTACAATAGTTGTTAATAGGTTGATATGTTGTTTACATGTTGTTAATAGGTTGATATGTTGTTTACATGTTGTTAATAGGTTGATATGTTGTTTACATGTTGTTAATATGTTGATATGTTGTTTACATGTTGTCAAAAGGTTGATATGTTGTTTACATGTTGTTAATAGGTTGATATGTTGTTTACATGTTGTTAATAGGTTGATATGTTGTTTACAATAGTTGTTAATAGGTTGATATGTTGTTTACATGTTGTCAAAAGGTTGATATGTTGTTTACATGTTGTTAATATGTTGATATGTTGTTTACATGTTGTCAAAAGGTTGATATGTTGTTTACATGTTGTTAATAGGTTGATATGTTGTTTACATGTTGTTAATAGGTTGATATGTGGTTTACATGTTGTTAATATGTTGATATGTTGTTTACATGTTGTTAATAGGTTGATATGTTGTTTACATGTTGTCAAAAGGTTGATATGTTGTTTACATGTTGTTAATAGGTTGATATGTTGTTTACATGTTGTTAAAAAGTTGATATGTTGTTTACATGTTGTTAATAGGTTGATATGTTGTTTACATGTTGTTAATAGGTTGATATGTTGTTTACATGTTGTTAAAAAGTTGATATGTTGTTTACATGTTGTTAATAGGTTGATATGTTGTTTACATGTTGTTATTAGGTTGATATGTTGTTTACACGACAGCAGGTTAAACCTCAGCCTGGTGGGTTTCCTGATATTTAACATGTTTGAGGTCGAGTGGTGGAAAATAATAAAATATCTGACATGTTGGAATGTTGTTGTTATTTTAGCACATCATCGGGATGAACTATTCTAATACGCCCCCTGCTGGTCATAACTACAAGTAACAACAACATGCAGAAACAGTTCACGTTGTTTTTCCAAATATTTAGTAAAATCTTCAGTATCCAGCCTCGTTGACACGCTGTCAGCACGTGAACATGAACTCTGTGTTGGTTTGATGAAGAGTCCTGAGGAGGTCAGGTCGTGTATTTTTGTCCTGGCTGGCCTTCCATACTTCACACACAGGACACGCCCCCCTCGAGAAAGTACAGAATGTCCACAGAGAAGCTGAAACATGGAAGATCTGAACATGAACAAAGGTTAAAGACTGAAACATGATTTACAACAAGAAACATGGAACAAAGAGGCACAGCAGAGTCAGTCACGTGACTGCGTGTTTGATTACAGACGATGAAAATCAAAAAATAAACAAATAAACAAAATAAAAAAAAAATAAATCAGATAAAAAGTGAAAAGATGCAGAGGAGAGAGAGAGCTGATATAAACACATGTTACATGTTGTTATTAAAGACAGAGACAGGGTGTCCTGAGGAAAGGGGCGGGGTCACTTCACGTGTTACATAAAGGTTTGCACGGAGCTGCTGCTGTTAGAGACTCTGCAACACACAGAGCAACTCACCTGAAGTACACACAGGTAACATCACAGCAAGGCATCTGTGTGTGTGTGTGTGTGTGTGTGTGTGTGTGTGTGTGTGTGTGTGTGTGTGTGTGTGTGGTGTGTGATTAGTTTTAACGCACGGTGCTCCTGTGCGCGTGTGTCTGCGTGTTTTTGTCACTTTCTCGTCGTTGTGTTTAATTGTTTTGATTTTTCGTGTGTGTGTGTGTGTGTGTGTGTGTGGTGTGTGTGTTGTGTGTGTGTGTGGTGTGTGTGTGTGGTGTTTTGATGCACAGCAGGGGGACACACACACTGTGCAGAAACATGGCGGCTTCCCTGCTGAGGATAGGACGGCGGGCTGTGTCAAGGTAAAGTCTGACTTCATCATACAGAGCTTTTATTTTGAAAGACCCGTGCATTGAGACTCGTGGTTCTGGTTCTGGTTCTTGGACGTTGTGTCGTCTTCATGGCTGCAGCCAGTCAGAATAATGTTCAGTATTTACAGTGGTGACATGTCTTCATTTGAATGATGGACGCAGTTATTTCAGGCTGTGCAGGCCTGAAGCAGATCAGGCTCAAACCAGCTTCACAGGCTTCAGAGCAGTTGTTGATTTTCATATGAAGATAGATTCATATGTGCACGGCATGTTTGTGTTACTGAGGCTTCATTAAACTGCAAGAGGTTCATGGTAAATAGTACAGAGGAGAGAGTTAAAGTCTGTTTGTTAAATGAAACATTAAAAGAACCTGAAACTAAAGTTTACGAACTGAGACGTCTACAGAGACTGAACATTACGGAACAATGAGAGCTCAACGCACGGAGACTACGTTCAGGTTTTAGACAGTCTGCGGGGACGTCACAGAGACTACGTCTAGGTTTTAGACAGTCTGCGGGGACGTCACAGAGACTACGTCCAGGTTTTAGACAGTCTGCGGGGACGTCACGGAGACTACGTCCAGGTTTTAGACAGTCTGCGGGGACGTCACGGAGACTACGTCTAGGTTTTAGACAGTCTGCAAGGACGTCACGGAGACTATGTCCAGGTTTTAGACAGTCTGCGGGGACGTCACAGAGACTACGTCCAGGTTTTAGACAGTCTGTAGAACGTCACGGAGACTACGTCCAGGTTTTAGACAGTCTGCGGAGACGTCACAGAGACTACGTCCAGGTTTTAGACAGTCTGCGGGGACGTCACAGAGACTACGTCCAGGTTTTAGACAGTCTGCGGGGACGTCACGGAGACTACGTCCAGGTTTTAGACAGTCTGCGGGGACGTCACAGAGACTACGTCCAGGTTTTAGACAGTCTGTAGAACGTCACAGAGACTACGTCCAGGTTTTAGACAGTCTGCGGGGACGTCACGGAGACTACGTCCAGGTTTTAGACAGTCTGCGGGGACGTCACGGAGACTACGTCCAGGTTTTAGACAGTCTGCGGGGATGTCACAGAGACTACGTCTAGGTTTTAGACAGTCTGCGGGGATGTCACAGAGACTACGTCTAGGTTTTAGACAGTCTGCGGGGACGTCACGGAGACTACGTCTAGGTTTTAGACAGTCTGTAAGGACGTCACGGAGACTATGTCCAGGTTTTAGACAGTCTGCGGGGACGTCACAGAGACTACGTCCAGGTTTTAGACAGTCTGCGGGGACGTCACAGAGACTACGTCCAGGTTTTAGACAGTCTGTAAGGACGTCACAGAGACTAGGTCCAGGTTTTAGACAGTCTGCTGGGACGTCACAGAGACTACGTCCAGGTTTTAGACAGTCTGTAAGGACGTCACAGAGACTAGGTCCAGGTTTTAGACAGTCTGCTGGGACGTCACAGAGACTACGTCCAGGTTTTAGACAGTCTGCTGGGACGTCACGGAGACTACGTCCAGGTTTTAGACAGTCTGCTGGGACGTCACGGAGACTACGTCCAGGTTTTAGACAGTCTGCGGGGACGTCACGGAGACTACGTCCAGGTTTTAGACAGTCTGCGGGGACGTCACGGAGACTACGTCCAGGTTTTAGACAGTCTGCGGGGACGTCACGGAGACTACGTCCAGGTTTTAGACAGTTCAGATTCAGACTGACACTCAGCGTCATCACCAGAAATATGATTAATAATAACAGAAATCATGTTTGACACATGAGCGCCACCTGCTGTCCACTCGGTGCAAGTTCAAGACCAGAAAAAAGTGAAGTTTGCATCGACCGTTCACTTAAATTAAGTCGATTCCACATTTGTGTTAATGTGACTTCACTTTGTGTGTTTGTCTCTGTCAGTGTCTGCAGGCTGAGAGCTGGAGCACTCTGAGTCGAGCTCCTGCAGCCTTCAGCACAAAATCAGGAGGTTCGAAGAAGTCGTCCAAAAAGACGTCAGGTAGGTTCCAGATTAGCTGCCGCTGATCCTGAATCAGCTGTTTACAGTCACGTGATGAAAAATGTTCAACTTACAAATGCAACAACACAAAAAGTCAAACCTGGAGCCAGAAGCTGACCCAGATGTTTCAGACTTGATGGATCCTTCCTCCAAACATTGTTCTGAGATCCGTCCACAGGAGCTCTGGACTCAGCATGCTGGAGCTTCAATGTAGGGACCAGTGTCAGAAAGCCTGAGCTCTGTCAGAGGTCTGCCGATTATCTAATAAATGGACGACCCGCTTTACCTCCTGAACCACAACCGCCCAAAGAGCTGGAGAGTTCTGAAGTGGCCACAGGTCCAGATCTAAATCCCACTGAGCTCTGAGATCTCAGAACAGTGTTTAGGGAAGAAGGAACCAATCAGAGATCTGATCGAACTGTGTCTGGATCAGAAAGATCTGGATCAGTCCCAAACTCTGTTAATCTGACGCAAACAAAAGAAATAAAGTATTTGTAAGTGTAACATGAAATTCAGCCTGTATGTGGAGGAGCTGTGGTCCAAATGTCATCGATCTGCTCAGAGGACAAACATGAGTCCAACATCCTGACTGTGGCGTTCAGGCTCGCTAACGAGTCTTTCTGTAATCTTCAGAGTGTAACGTCGCCTTTGTCGTATTTTTTCCGTTTGTGCTTTTGAAAAACCTTCCAGACAATCAGGACGAGCTAAAGATAAAATACTTTATCCATGCCGGGGGAATTCACATTACAGCAGCTCATAGGGGACAAGGAACCTGAACCTGAACCTGAACCTGAACCTGAACCTGCGGTTGAAGCCATGGCCGATAATCTAAGTTCAACAAGGACTTGTTAGTGCAGCAATAAGTTCTACTCACGGAGAATCAGGGTCCAGCTGTAGAGGACAGATGTGTCCTGTCCAGCTGTAGAGGACATGACACACCTGTAGAGGACAGATGTGTCATGGACAGCTGTAGAGGACAGATGTGTCGTGTCCAGCTGTAGAGGACAGATGTGTCATGTCCAGTTGTAGAGGGACAGATGTGTCACGTCCAGCTGTAGAGGACAGATGTGTCACGTCCAGCTGTAGAGGAACAGACGTGTCGTGTCCAGCTGCAGAGGACAGATGTGTCCTGTCCAGCTTTTGTTGTGTCCTCGTCACACCATGTCCTCGTCACACCGTTTCCCCGTCACACCGTGTCCCCGTCACACCGTTTCCCCGTCACACCGTGTCCCCGTCACACCGCGTCTTTGTCACACCGCGTCCTCGTCACACCGCGTCCTCGTCACACCGTGTCCCCGCCACACCGTGTCCCCGTCACACCGCGTCTTTGTCACACCGCGTCTTTGTCACACCGCGTCCTCGTCACACCGCGTCCTCGTCACACCGCGTCCCCGTCACACCGCGTCCTCGTCACACCGCGTCCTCGTCACACCGCGTCCTCGTCACACCGCGTCCTCGTCACACCGTTTCCCCGTCACACTGTGTCCCCGTCACACCGCGTCTTTGTCACACCGCGTCTTTGTCACACCGCGTCCTCGTCACACCGCGTCCCCGTCACACCGCGTCCCCGTCACACCGTGTCCTCGTCACACCGTGTCCTCGTCACACCGCGTCCCCGTCACACCGTGTCCTCGTCACACCGCGTCTTCGCCACACCGTGTCCCCGTCACACCGTGTCCTCGTTGTTTCCCACATGCCACGGTGTCATGCTAAAAACACGGCATGGCAGCAGCAGCTGCTCGGTCATGGCTGCAGTTGTGTCAATAAAAACCTTTTGAACCTGTTGATACCAGAACCAGCTGCTCCGGGTACGACGTGATGTTTGCACCACAGTTCTTCATCTTCACTCTTGATTTTCCCTCCGCAGGGTCAGCTGCAGTTTGTTTTAATGATCATGTTTATTTCAGTATAAAGCTGCTTTGTTCCAGGTTACAGTTGTTTGTTTTTGATGATTTGTACTTCCCTGTAAGCCTGTACACGTCCCAGGGTATTTTGGGGTTTTCTCTGTAAATGTTTCTAGTCATTCAACCATTTACACAATGTTGTTTGTTTTTTTTAAAGCAAACAAATAATGCGTTTTGTCTGTTTACCCTCCTCCGTCCTAGACAAAGACCAGCCTAAAACGTACTTCGATTTAGAGAAACTTGTCCAGCACAAGTCGTATGACCTTCCCAAGAAAGAAGTTTCACCTCTAGCAGCTGCTGCCGCAGCAGAGGCTGCCGCTAGACCAAGCGCTGCACCCGAGGCCGTGGTAGAAGCTGCCGCCCCGGTGGTGGAAGCCACTCCGGCTGCCGAAGCTGCACCTGTTGTTGAAGCCGTTGCCGAAGCCGCACCTGTTGTTGAAGCCGTTGCCGAAGTTGAAGCCGTTGCCGAAGCTGCACCTGTTATTGAAGCCGTTGCCGAAGCCGCACCTGTTATTGAAGCCGTTGCCGAAGCCGCACCTGTTATTGAAGCCGTTGCCGAAGCCGCACCTGTTGTTGAGGCCGTTGCCGAAGCCGCACCTGTTGTTGAAGCCGTTGCCGAAGCCGCACCTGTTGTTGAAGCCGTTGCCGAAGCCGCACCTGTTGTTGAGGCCGTTGCCGAAGCCGCACCTGCAGTTGAAGCCGTTGCCGAAGCCGCACCTGCAGTTGAAGCCGTTGCAGAAGCCGCACCTGCTGTTGAAGCCGTTGCCGAAGCCGCACCTGTTGTTGAGGCCGTTGCCGAAGCCGCACCTGCTGTTGAAGCCGTTGCCGAAGCCGCACCTGTTGTTGAGGCCGTTGCCGAAGCCGCACCTGTTGTTGAGGCCGTTGCAGAAGCCGCACCTGTTGTTGAGGCCGTTGCCGAAGCCGCACCTGCAGTTGAAGCCGTTGCCGAAGCCGCACCTGTTGTTGAGGCCGTTGCCGAAGCCGCACCTGCAGTTGAAGCCGTTGCCGAAGCCGCACCTGTTGTTGAGGCCGTTGCCGAAGCCGCACCTGTTGTTGAGGCCGTTGCCGAAGCCGCACCTGTTGTTGAGGCCGTTGCCGAAGCCGCACCTGCAGTTGAAGCCGTTGCCGAAGCCGCACCTGCAGTTGAGGCCGTTGCCGAAGCCGCACCTGTTGTTGAAGCCGTTGCCGAAGCCGCACCTGTTGTTGAAGCCGTTGCCGAAGCCGCACCTGTTGTTGAGGCCGTTGCCGAAGCCGCACCTGTTGTTGAGGCCGTTGCCGAAGCCGCACCTGTTGTTGAGGCCGTTGCCGAAGCCGCACCTGTTGTTGAGGCCGTTGCCGAAGCCGCACCTGTTGTTGAGGCCGTTGCCGAAGCCGCACCTGTTGTTGAGGCCGTTGCCGAAGAGGTACCTCCGGTTGAAGCCACACCTGCAGTTGAAGCTGTTGCAGAAGCCGCACCTGTTGTTGAGGCCGTTGCCGAAGTGATTGCCGAAGCTGCACCTGTGGTTGAAGCCGTCGCCGAAGTGATTGCCGAAGCCGCACCTGTGGTTGAAGCCGTCGCCGAAGTGGTCGGCGAAGCCGCACCTGTGGTTGAAGTTGTCGCTAAAGCTGCAGCATCTATAGCCGAGGCCGCTGTCCCAGTTGCTGAGGCTGCTTCAGCAGAACCTGTTGTTGAGGCGGCTGCAGAAGCTGCACCTGTTGTAGAAGAGGCCCCAGCTGAAGCCCCAGTAGAAGCAGCCCCAGAGCCTGTAGTCGATGTTTCTGCCCCCGTCGAGAGCGCCGAGGAGCTGGTGGATCCCGCTCCGGTCGTAGCTGAAGCTGCAGGAGAGGAGCTGCAGGCGCCAACTGAACCAGTTGAACCGATTGAGGGTACACACCACAACCTCTACCACCCCCTCCCCCACAACCCTCCTTTCTCCTCTGTGGACCTGCAGTCTACCAGCAGTCATTCCATCACCATTGAACGCAGTTTGTGATGAGTGTAAAGATAAACTGTAACGATACTCGACATCACAAACACACATTTGTTTCTTCTGTTCTAGACTTAGCTGATTTTCAGTCCGCCACCCTCAAACACATCTGTCTCCATGTGTTTGTGCTACTTCATCCGTCTTTTCCTCCACGTCACGCTTGTTTTAACTGCACGCATTTCACTCTTCACTTCCAGGGCCGGCCCTCGAGTGCAGGCGACAAACAAAACAAAGACGTGAGATAGTTGGTTAAAGACGGAAAGTTTGTTTAAGACGGTCAGCAGCAACTCAACAGTAGAAGCTACGCCCATCGTTAGAAACACAAAGGTTCCTTTTAAATATGTTTCGTTCACTTTCTGCCAATAGACCGTCCATAAAGTTACACTGGACCTTTAGCGCTGTAGACTGTGGCCGGCCCTGATCACGTCTTACTAACGTCGCCTGAAACTGCATCGTTTCTTTTGTTTTCTTTCTTCTCTGCATCTGTGTCGCTCTAAACGGTTCCTCAAACCTTTTCATACTCTCTTAGATGTTTTCTTTGGTTTTAAAGATTCACACTTCGTCCCTAAGATGTTCCAACGTGGTAGAAAATAACTGAGCACTGCCCGTCTCCCATGTTGTGTTCATGAACTGTTCTTCTTGGTTTGTACTGTTAAAGAAAACGTTAGAGGTTTGTTTCCTGGTGAAGGAGAAGTTAAAGTTCATCATGGTTTTGTTTTCTACCTCAAACTTCTCTCCTTCCTCCCTCACACTCACCTCAGAGTCTTGAGCATGGTAAAATCTGATAAAGTCTAAGTGTAAACTTTCCTTCCCTTCTTTCCTTCGTGACATTGCTCCCCTGGTTGCTGCGAGTTGAAGTTTCTTTGGACTTGACCGTTAAACCTGCGATCTTACAGCAGATCTGTAAAGTCCAGCATGCAGCTCACAGCAACCTCTCTAACCTTTCTCACGTTCTTTCCTGTCCGACCTGATCTGTAGCCGGTGGTGGACAGCCGCCACTCCCAGCTGCTGTTTGTGCATGAGAGTTATGTTTATTTTATATATTTGTTGGAGCCTGAGGGACAGAGATGACGCATGATCCTGGTCAATTATATTCAGAGAAGAGAAATTAATTTATTCTTTCTAATCTCAGCCCCGATGGACCCGATACAGAAGCTCTTCTTGGACTCCATACGCACGTACTCCACGCAAAGCCAGTAAGTCTGACTTCAGGATTAAAAGGGAGAGTTAACCCAGAATTAAACTTTAGTCTGGACCTGAACTTACGGCAGGTCCTGTGGACCCAGGCAGAGGAGGTGGTGCATTTGTTTGTTGCTTTAGGACGGTGTAAAGTCCTGACACCTTTAAATTTCATATTTGCTTTGTTTGTTCTGCCAAAACTATGAATCAATAAACCTGCTGATGTTGATCCTCGTCCTGCTGTAGGGTTACAGGAGGGCTGGTGGACGCAGGCTCAG
>CM014079.1:2299234-2343687 GCA_004119915.2 Collichthys lucidus
CCGCTAAAGAAGCCACAACTTCAGAAAAAGCTCTTGACACTCCTATAGATACCACAGAGGCTGCACCTGCAGAAGCTACCGAAGATGTCCCTGTAGAAGCTAGTGAAGCTGCACCTGCGGAAGCCACAGCAGAGCCTGTAGAGGCTGAAGCCGCCTCCATAGAAGCTCCTGAAGCTGCACTTGTAGAAGCTGCTGCAGAACCTGTAGTAGAAGCCGAAGCCACCCCTGTTGAAGCTACCGAAGCCCCCGCAGAAGCTGCTGAAGTCGCCCCCGCAGAAGCTGCCAAAGTCGCCCCCGTTGAAGCTACTGAAGCCCCTGTAGAAGTTGCCGCTGAGCCTGTAGTAGAATCTGAAGCCGCCCCAGCTGAAGCGGCTGTAGAGGCTGTAGAGGCTGCACCTGAAGCGGCTGTAGAGGCTGCACCTGAAGCGGCTGTAGAGGCTGCAGCGGTGGAGAGCGCAGAGGAGCTGGTGGATCCTGCTCCGGTCATAGCTGAGGCTGCCGGAGAGGAGCTGCAGGCGGAGGCTCCAGTTGAAGCATCTGAGGGTACACACTACACCACCCTATACCCCTCCCCACCCACCTGTCCCTTTTCTTGTTTGTGGGTCTTTGAGGCCTCCACAGATGACCACACCTTTCTCTCTTTCTATAACATCCTGTAAAGAGTTCAGGTGTCGAGCAGCTCTCTGGATTCTTGTTCTTGTTCCTCTAACCTTTGACCCGGGTGGTTTTGCATGAGGTTGGTGCTTGCAGGGCTTTTTTCTCTTAAGGCATCTAACATCTTACCTTAAATTAGCTTAGCTTACAGTTAGCCACATTTTAAACTAGCTTTATCTTAAATTAAGATTGGCTCAAATTAGCTAAAGCTTACTGTTAAGCTTAACTTCATCTTAAATTAGCTTATCTTTATCTTTAATGCTAGTGTTAGCTTATCCTTAATGATACATGAGCCTGACTTTACAGTTAGCCTAATGTTAGCCTTATCTTTATCTTTAATGTTAGATGTCTTATCACCTCTTGCTTGCATCCTGTAAATCAAAGTTTGTTTATCTTTGACCCGTCCACGCGGCTGTGGCCATCAAAGCATGATTGTGAGCTGCTAACTGCTAACTGCTAACTCTCCCTGCTCACCTCTTGCTGTCGCCAAATCCATCTTCACTCCCGGAATATTTACTTTTTTTTTTGACATATCGCTCATTCATATTGTGTCTTTCTGTATGAAATACAGGTTTTCTGAGTTAATGTTTCAGGTTTGGTTTCAGTGTGCCAGGTAATGCTATTGCTAACGGTAATGTTAGAGTGCACATGTGAAGCCTCCTGTCCCCCCGACAGCAGCCGGACGATCCGACGCCGGGAGTGTTTGGAGTCAGCTGATGTGTTTCAGGAAGCAGAATATGAAATCTGATTGGTGTTTAGCCGATGATGTCACTTTTTTTCTGACCAAACTGGGTAATTCTGCTTCCTCACGGCCTCCTTGGTCACGCCCACCAACTGAAGGAGAGACCAGCTTCAACTCACCTAAATTAGCCTTAGCTTAGCATTAGCTATAGTTAGCATGAATGTTTCTGTCATTCTTTAGCTTATCCATTTTAAGTTTTTCCTAGCTAGCACACCAATAGCCTTAACGTTAGCTTAGTTTACCTAGCTTCAAATTAGTGCTAGCCTTAAATTTAACCTTAGCTTGAGTTTACAGTTAGCCCTATTTTGAAGTTTAGTTTAAATTAGCCTTAGCTTCCCTTTATCCTGAATGTTAGCCTAAGCTTACATTAGCTTTAGCTTACAGTTAGCCTTAACTTAAAATTGAGCCTTATCTTAAATTAGCCTTAATTTTAGCTTTATTAACCTTAGCTTACCTTTAATGTAAGCTTGGGCTAACATTAGCTTTAGCTTACATTAGCCTGGCCTATAGTTCGCATTAACTTAGCTTATCTTTATACCTAATGTTAACCTTATCTTAAATTAGCCTTAGTTTACAGTTAGCCTGAATTTAAAATTTAGCTTAAATTAGCCTTAGCTTAGCATTAGCCCTAGCTGTGTTAGCTCCTCAGACTGCGGCGTCTCCTCCCTGAACTTTGGGTGATTCTGCTTCCTGGAAACGAGCCCGTCCTCATCGTGTTCTTTCTTTCTGTTTTTGGGGTTTAATAATAAAAACTGTGAATGTGTCTTTAATGTTCCTCTCTGTGATTTTTGGATGTTTCAGATTGACTTCTCTTGTTGTCTCATGTTGATCGTAACCTCCCGTCGCAGCATGCTCGGACTCAGATTTTAGAAGTCAGAGTAAATTTGAAAGCTCATTTCACGCCCAGTGTATCTCCACCTTCAAACACCTCCATCCTCCGGGCTTTTCACACCAGCGTGTCTCCACACTCTGTTGGGGGTAACGCGGCTTGCCGCTGTAGGAAATGCCCCCCACCATAAACCACCTTTGTCAGCATGTGTGAATATGTAAATGTGCTTTCCCCTGAAAAAAAATCAGCCACATTTATTTTTTGGTTTCATCAGGAATGTTTTAGATCGAGTCCTGTTTGTTTGTTTTTTGCTTTTGGCTCTAACCTCTTTCTGTTTTAATGCTGGAGCAGCAGGAGGTGCAGGTCAGCTCTCTAAACTACTTCTTTCTGTGTTGTTCCTGCAGAGGCTGCACCACCTCCAGAGCCTGAGGAGCCGTTTGATAACAGCACTTATAAAAACTACCAGCACCATGGCTACAACACCTTCACCTTCGCAGACATGGAAGTGGAGATGTCCAAGTTTCGTCTCCCTCAGCCGTCCTCGATCAAACCCTAAAAGAGCCCCCCTCCACCCGTCCTACACCTGTCATGTCTGCATGAATCTCTGCTGTTAAACGTTATTAAAGTCCAGATATGCGAACTGTTTGTACCTGCTTTGATTCTTCTTATAAAAATGCATATAAAGGAGAGATCAAACGCTGCTTTTGTGCTGCTTCCCTGCCTTAGGGGGGTCATTTGAATAGAGCTGAGTGTGCATGTGGTTTCTATTTTAATGATTACAATTTTTAACTCCCCTGCCTTGCACATGACGCTCTAATTATCCTGCGCTCTTTTAGGAAGGGAAGCGATCAGCTTTTGTTGTTATATTTGTGCATATGACGAGAGAGCGTGCATGCACAGGAAAGCGTGTAAACGAGGGCAGCAGAGCTCGCAAACAGCCCAGCAGGGTGCAGAGGGACTCCGAGGCAAAGCGAGGACGTCATGTCTCCGCCCACCTCATAAATATTCATGAGCCGAGCGCCCCTGCGTGCCCTTACGCGATGACGCAACGCGACAACTGCGGGTCCCGATTGCTGCAGCCGCTTGTCAGTGTGACGAAGATTGGCACTCAGGTAAGCTGTCACTCAAAATCCTCTTTTTCCGTTCCCTATCAATCAAACTATCTGGGCCGCACGCGAAAATGCCCCGGGGCGAGCAGCGCGGACCTAGTCCAGGCAGCGGAGGGCTGCTTTAGGATGGGAAGCAAGAAGCGGCAGAGCTTCGGGAAGATATATATAAAAAAATGTATACAGGAGGAGGAAGGAAGAAGGAGGAGGAGGGGGGTGAAAAAAATATGTCGGCGTTTTTTGGGGGAGCAGAGGAGGAGGACGGAGGAGAAGGAGAAAGGGCGAGAAGCGAGGCCCGGCTGTTGTACCGTTAGCGCGGCGGCGGAGGGGAGCAGAGGGCGGCTGTCCCCGCCGCCGCCGCCGCCTGATTGATTGACTGATGCGGGGAAGATTTTAAGGAGCGAGCCTGGCGCTGCGGAGCCAGTGATTTATTCATCCAACCGCCATTACTGTCAAACGAGCCGCTGGGTCATGAAGCCGAGCCGAGCCGAGCTATTTAAGGGCAGAACGGCTCGTATCAGTCCGCAGCGGGGGCTTTTTTTATACCTGGGGCTAGGCTAGGCTAGCCGTGCGTTAGCTCGTGTTTTTTTTTTTTGGCACGGGTTCGCCCCCCCGGGCTAAATATGGCGCTCCCAGCGCGAGACACTTTACACTGAGCGGCTAGCCGCCGAGGCTAACGGCAGCTAGCCGCAGCGCGAGCGGCTTTTTTTAGACTTTACGCGGCTAAGCTAAGCTAATGTGGCTAAAGCTACATGTTGTGTTAAAACAAACGAGCCGAGCCGAGCCGGACCGGGCTGCTCTGTTTGAACGGCTGTCCCAGTTAAGAGGACAGTTAGCTTGTTGTTAGCCGCACTAAACTTTAACCGCCACAAAGTGTGTGTGTGTGTGTGTGTGTGTGTGTGTGTGTGTGTGTGTGTGTGTGTGTGTGTGTGTGTGTGTGTTCACAACAAACGGACCTTAGCTCGTTTTTTTTCGCTGTTTTTAAGACTTAATATCGACCAAACGTGTCTAAATAAATAATTAAAGATGGTTTATTCACATAATTTGACGTTACTCGTTGTTTTTGCCCGTATTACAGCACATAGCAGCATATTACACTTTATATTTTTATCATATCTGAGTGATTTTAATCACTTCCACTGCTGTTCAGACAATACACGCTCACTTCAAGTTAATAACTTAGAATAACTTCATGTTAGTCATTGTTTTTGCCCACATTAAACTTTATAAGTTCTGTCCATACTGCCATACACATACTTATATTTTTAGATTTGTATATTTTTTACGTCTTTCGCTTATAATTTATAAGTCATGTTTATGCTGTTTGCACGGGATAAGAGGGAAACAAAAACACTCTATGTTCTGTTCATGTAGCAGCACTGACAATAAAGCTGACCTGATAAACCAGCATAAGTGCTGTAATATTTAGGTTTTTATCATATTAGTATGTTTTTAATCAAACAATACATGTTCACTTCATATCAGGGTTTAATGGCCAAGTTATGTTTTGTTATAAATAAGCAGTTTTTTTGCCCTTTTATACATTTGAGCAACACATAACTTCATATTATCATATAACTTCATATTATCATTATATCAGTTTACAATGCTAAAGTTAAATGAATGCATTAAAGATCTTAAATGAGCACGTTAGAGATCATAAACCAGTGCATATAATATAATATAATGATATCTGTGTGTTTTTAATCACTTTCACTGCTGTCCTCCAAACCATACAGTTCACCTTAAGTTGAATAAATCAGCACCAAAGCTCAGCTTCTTCACATCACTCATTGTTTTTGTACACTTAGTGCCCATCCCAGCACTTAACACTTAATGTTCAGGATGTTCATGATCGTTCATCCCTCACTGCTGCCCTATACGTCGTCCAATCAGAACAATTTACATCAGTTTTTAATAAACCAGCATTGAAGCTGTTTTTATTGCTCCCTGAATCACTTCACAAAGCTCATCATCACATGACACTCTGACATGACGGCTGGTAATATTAATGAAGCCGCTCTTTGACTGTGTGTTGTGTGTGTTGTGCAGGTCGGCCGCCTGTCCCTGCTCCCTATAATGCCCCAGTGTTTGCAGCCTCTGCAGTGAACGTGATGGCAGCCCAGTCGGTTTCCATAGACAAGTACCCAAAGGGAGAGCAGCAGGTGGGTGACCTGCAGCTCCGTCCACGCCGGACAAACTTCCTGAGTGTCTCAGACCTCTGCATCCTCTGCTCGCTGTATTTATAGCAGCGTAATGCCGTTACATCAGTTTCAGTAATCACCACATGAGAGCTGCAGTATAAAGCCTATTTCTGTGTCTGCTTATGTAAATTGCTTATAAAACATCCACATTCAGGCGCCAAATTTGGGGGTGTCGAGAGCCGAGAAGGATCTATGACTAATGAGAAATGTTCCACCCCAAGCGAGGGATTATTTTTAGCTTGTTTGCGCTCAATCTAAGTCATTGTTGGTCTCAGTCACATGGTCGAGAAGAGGGGACAGGGTTTATACTCTGGAGGGGATCCTGGATGGATTTCAATGTGGGAGAGGAGAGGAGGAAGCTGGCTGCTAATCTTTGAACGCAGCCTCTTTTTAAAGCGTGCTCTTATTGCGGCAGGTGTTTGACACAGCGCACTCAGATAAACGTGAAATAACGCAGACGCGATGCTGAAGCAGCTCCTCGCAGCTCGTACCGTGAAGTTTTCCCATGACTCTTCAGAGAGTGAAGTGAAGCTCTGTGTGGAGCTTCGCCCTGCAGCTCCTCTCGCTCTTCACATGATGTCTTCATGTCTCCCTCTCAGCTGCTGTCACTCTTTCCCCTCACCACTTCTTCCTCTTTGTTTTCTCCGCAGATGCAAGGTGTGGCGTCGGTAGACAGCGACTCGGAGCAGAAGTTCATTGAGGGGACGTTGGCGGAGGTGCCGAGTCCGGCGCCCACGGAACCGCAGACACCCATGGACGCCGACAAAGCCTCCATATATCGGTATCTTCTCCTTCTTCTTCTGTGTTTGTGGATGGAGTGTCTTCACACCTTCAGCTGATGATTTCTGTTGTTGCTGTTTTGTTTGTTCACGCCTCCCACTCACAGTCTAATCAGGGCCGACAAACACGTCACACGGCCTCAGGCAAAGCCCGTTTATTGGACGCTGTCGCCCCCCCGAACACCGCCGCGTTGTGTTACCGGGTAGGAAGTCTGACCCGTCTCTTTTTTACCCAGACATCCCCTGTTCCCGCTCCTCGCTCTGCTGTTTGAGAAGTGCGAGCAGTCGACGATGAGCTCCGACTGCATCACCTCGGCCAGCTTCGATGTCGACATTGAGAACTTTGTCCGCAATCAGGAGAAGGAGGGCAAACCGTTCTTCAGCGAGGACCCCGAGCTCGACAGCCTGGTGAGACCACTCTGACCTCTGACCTCTCGGGGCTCAGAGACTCAGGGACATTTCTCAGGGTTCATGTGTATCCTGGAAAACCTGGAGTCCAGTCCTGGAGAATGAACTTCTATTGTTTTTCTGTGTATAAATATTTACTGAACAAACCCACAAACACAGCTGATGTAAACTTATTCATAACATTAAACAACGTTAAACAAACCTTCATCTAACGTCGTTTGTGTTCAGTGAAGACTGAACCAAAACAGGTACGTGAGGCATTTCACAAAGAAATACAAAATGGAACGCCCCCCAGCTACCCGTGACCTTTGACCTTTAACCAGCAGTGAGACGCCGTCCAGATTCATTAGAACCTCCACAGAACCTGACTGTGCTCTGACCTCTGTTAACCAATCAGGAGTGAGGATATAAAACCAGAACATGTCTCTGACCCATTTTCATTCCTGTCTCTGACCCGTCCCTCTGTCTCTGACCCGTCCCTCTGTCTCTGACCCGTTTTTGTTTCTCTCTCTGACCCGTCCCTCTGTCTCTGACCCATTTTCATCCCTCTGACCAGTTCTCATGTCTCTGACCCATCCAGATGGTGAAGGCCATCCAGGTTCTGCGGATCCACCTGCTGGAGCTGGAGAAGGTGAGCGACCTGTGTAAGGACTTCTGCAGTCGGTACATCGCGTGTCTGAAGACGAAAATGAACAGTGAGACTCTGCTGAGCGGCGACCCGGGCAGCCCGTACTCACCTGTACAGGGTCAGGTCCAGAACTTCTCACCCACCAAGACTCAGGTACTGATCCACAAGCACAGGTAGCTCAGCGCTGTGTGACATCAGTGTGACATCAGCAGGTTAAGTGTGTGTGTGTGTGTGTGTGTGTGTGTGTGTGTGTGTGTGTGTGTGTGTGTGTGTGTGTGTGTGTGTGTGTGTGTGTGTGTGTGTGTGTGTGTGTGTGTGTGTGTGTGTGTGTGTGTGTGTGTGTGTGTGTGTGTGTGTGTGTGTGTGTGTGTGTGTGTGTGTGTGTGTGTGTGTGTGTGTGTGTGTGTGTGTGTGTGTGTGTATAGACGCCCAGCTCCATCTCGGGGACCATCAGTCCTCAGGGTCAGATCGTGGTGCCGGCGTCGGCCCTGCAGCAGGGGAACGTTACTGTGACAGCCGTCAACCCCACCCAGGTGGTCGCAGGTATGTCACCATGGCATACAACCGCTCCCTCAGGTACTGTGTGTGTGTGTTAAGCTCAGATACTGTCACGCTCTGATCAGAGCTTCTTCTTTCCAGCGTGCACGCTGCAGCTCAGCAGATTATAATAATCTGTGTGTATGTGTGTGTGTCATACAGGTGGTACGGTGTACCAGCCTGTCACAGTCGTCACTCCTCAGGGTCAGGTGGTCACACAGGCTCTGTCTCCGGGGACGATACGCGTCCAAAACAATCAGGTACGTCGAGCTGACACACAGAACACACCTTGACAGGTTAGTGTAGGAGTCTGGAAAGGCCTGGAAAATGTTGAAAAGAGGAAACTCTGCTCACAAGGATAGTTTCTGAAATAATATTCACTCAAAGTCTGTAAAAGTTTAATATTTAAACTGTTACATTTGAACTAAAAACCTTCATTTGATAAATAATTGTCATGATCTGAACGTCCAATCAGAGTTCACGTGAACGGACGGCGTTACAGACGTGGACACACACGTTATGAGATAATAAACTGTGTGTGTGTGTGTGTGTGTGTGTGTGTGTGTGTGTGTGTGTGTGTGTGCGCGTTCAGCTCCAGCTGCAGTTCCATCAGGACTTGAATCTCTTCAATCACGACGACAACTCAACCAAGAACAAACGCGGCGTTCTACCCAAACACGCCACCAACGTGATGCGCTCGTGGCTCTTCCAGCACATCGGGGTGAGTCTGTGTGTGTGTGTGTGTGTGTGTGTGTGCGCACTTCTGTTTAACGTTCAACACACACTGAAACAGTTTATTTCCTGCAGCACCCGTATCCGACAGAGGACGAGAAGAAACAGATCGCCACTCAGACAAACCTGACGCTGCTGCAGGTCAACAACTGGTGAGTCATGTGACTGCTTTACAGCACGCACTGAGTCACGTGACTGCTTTACAGCACGCACTGAGTCACGTGACTGCTTTACATCACGCACTGAGTCACGTGACTGCTTTACCTCCACACTTTATCTCAACAATTAGATTTGTGGCTATCCTGAGCTCATGACTGTCTCTGCTACATTTATTATCCATCTCAGATTGAGTGAACCGACCCGTGTTGTCGTCCGTGTCTCCAGGTTTATAAATGCACGGAGGCGGATCCTGCAGCCCATGTTGGACGCCAGCTCCTCCGAGACACCGAAAGCCAAGAAGAAGACGCCTCAGAACCGGCCACTGCAGCGCTTCTGGCCCGACTCTATCGCCGCGGGGGGAGGCACTCACCAGCAGGTTACCATGCCAGACGGTACGCAGCAGAACCTGTTAATGAGTCTTTAACCTGTTGCTAACTGAATCAGACTGGACAGCGCTGGGTTCAGAGGTTCTGTTCGGTCAGCAGCTCATAGAATTTAAAAGAATTTGAGAGTAACCAACCGAGTAATCCGTCTTTTAACCGCCGCTCCTCGGATCTCCTCCTCAGGTACGATGGTGACCATGAACATGGAGGGCCTGCAGAGCCTGACGTCAGACGGCGCCACGCTGGCGGTACAGCAGGTGATGCTGGGAGGTCACAGCGAGGACGAGTCGGGGGACAGCGGAGACGAGGACGACGACGCAGACATGGCCGGGCTGGGCCTGGACAACAGCGACTCATTGCAGTAGAGGACACACTCCCTCCCTCCTTCTCACACACACACACACACACACTCTGATCGACATAAACACACATTAGGTTTACATAGAGCACAAAAAGTCCAGGACGCCGTCCCCGCGATGATGACGGGGCGATGGCGGTCCTGCTCTCTTCCAAACTCTCCTCCACCCTGCTGAACGGCGGTTTGTGCTGCGTGTGTGCGTTTCATTTCAGAAACCGTTTTCTAATTATTTAGTTGACGTATGCGAGTGCACTTTTTGTATATTTAAGCTGGAAAAGATTCAAACAAACAAACGGACGAAGAAGAAGAAGAAACAAAAAAAAGAAAGTGTTAAAACACGCAGAGCTCCGTTACTAAATGTTGACTGATTTAATGTTTCTGTTGTTCCCCGTCCTCCCTCGGTTGAATCATTTTTTTTGGATGCCAACACTCTTTAAAGTCGTACCTGTGCGAGGTTTGTCTTCACTTTTTTGCATGCTTGTGTTTTGAGTAGATGTGCGCACTCTTTACGACTCGACTCAAACGTGGAGAGAACGAAAACTTAAAAAAAAAACACAAAAAAATAAAAGAGGAGAGATGCTTATTTTTATATACGAACATATGGAAAAAAAATTAGTGTTTCATTTTTTGTGTTCTCCTGTTTTGTAAGAATATTTATGTACAGATTCATAATTAAAGCTAGCCGCCCTGTTTTTATCAGGGCTCTTTGAAGTTTTCTAAAAAACAGAAATTGAATGCTGACGATAAAAAAAAAAAAGGATTTAAAATTGGTTTTAAACTCTCGAATACTAACAAGGCCTTACTGTTCTTTAATAAAGAATCTTTGCCAAGAAGCACAAAACAAAAAAAATTGGTCCAAAAGACACTAAAGCGGAGACGCTCTGCAGCGCCGACGCGTCGCGCGGAGCGGCGTGTTTTTTTTAAGTCCAGCTCATTGTGTATAACATACCTACATTATGTCTTTTTAATCATTTTACAGTAGTAACGTAGGCGTCACTTCTTCAAATGCACAATCCAGAACACTATGCTAACCACACAATCACAGAGAGGTGACCTGAACTCCACCACAAGAAGAAGAAGAATTTGTTTGCACGCATTAAAACTTTTTATTTATGTACATGCTACTGCGATGAAAAAACAAAGAGCAGTTGGAAATGTTCGTTGCCTGCCTGAAGGACTGGGAAGCCGCCGCCCTCGCCGCTCGCCACTACATCCACGTGTAGCGAAAGATTTATCAACACGTTGATACGACTGCACAAACTGGGGTGCCTCTTTGTCTGAATATCTGTATTGTCAATAGTTGCTGGTTGGTTTGTATGCCTCTCTGCAGCCTGAAGGGGGCGTAGTGACTGTCGGGTGGGTAGGTGGGTCCTCGCTGAGCTCCCGGTTCCTCACTTGTCTTGCTTTTTATGAAGCGTTCTTCACTTTTCTCTCGTCTGTTTTGCCTTAGAGCTTTCTATTTTGGAATAAACGATGCCTAACTCTCTCTCCGCTGTGCACCGACTCTTTTCTCTGCTCCGTCACGTTGACGTGGAATCGAAAGGCCTTGCAGACGTGTGGGTTTACTGCTTGGTCCGGTTGTCGCTGCTCGTGATCGGAGGCGCCTCTTCTCTCTGAAAGAGACGGCGAAGGTCAAACCATGTAGGGTTAACATGGTTGTTACCTTTCAAAATAAAGTGTCAAACATTATTTTGAAATATGTAGCTTTGTGACGCATCTAAAGATTGTCGAGATGTGTCTTGAAGGAAACGACCTTCAGCCGAAGACGATTCAATAAAAAGTTGAACTTTGTGTTTGAACGTTTAAACAGTCGAGAAACGTTCCGTCTGAACTTGAAGGAACTTGTGGACCGTGGACTTTATGAAAGTGGTTGATTAACAAGGATGACAGAAATTAAGTGTTTAACCAGAAACACGGCAGACTGTCTGAAACCTGGACATAGTCCTACAAACTAGCTACAGAGACCAAAACCATGCCAGGCTTTAAACATGTTCTCGTATCACAGAACCGTAAAAGTTTCTTCACGTATCATTTCAAAGCTTCAAACCATATGAAGGCAGCTGAAATCAGGCCAGTCGGAGAGCCTCGCCAGCTGCTGTGGTCAGATTCCTCAGAGGACGAGGACCAGCTGTCGGTCCAACATCGCCCAGCGAGCTCACCATCAGCTGCCGAGCAGCATTAGTCAAGGTTCAACTGAAGAAACAGACGACTGTTCGACTGCTGCTGCTCTCATACTGACTGAACGTGACCGCGTTAAACTGACGTACCAGGACTTCATGTATCTGTGGCTCGTCACATACTGACCTCCATCTGTTGGCGGATCCAGCTGAGCGCCGCCGTGACGCGAGCGTAAACGCCCGGCTTGTTTTTTAAAGCGCAGCCGCTCCCCCAGCTCGTTGCTCCGACCAGCTTCCACACCGACGAGTCCTCGCAGCCCAGAGGACCTCCACTGTCGCCCTTCAGAGAGAGAGAGACAGGCAGGTGAACCACACCTCCACAGACAGGTACAGGTGAACCACACCTCCACGGACAGGTACAGGTGAACCACACCTCCACGGACAGGTACAGGTGAACCACACCTCCACGGACAGGTAAGTCATCAAGTTTCCTCTCCATGTGATAAATGTGGCACTGCATATCCATCGTTATTACACCTGTTCAGGCTCGTTCCACTATCAAATAAATTCAAGTTTGCCCAGCTCCAGTTCTGGCACCAGCAGCTAACAGACTGAGCTAACAGCAGCTAACAAACCGAGCTAACGGCAGCTAACAACCTGAGCTAACGGCAGCTAACAGACTGAGCTAACGGCAGCTAACAAACTGAGCTAACAACAGCCAACAGACTGAGCTAACGGCAGCTAACAAACTGAGCTAACAACAGCTAACGGCAGCTAACAAACTGAGCTAACGGCAGCTAACAAACTGAGCTAACCGTAGCTAACAAACTGAGCTAACACTTGTTTACAGCAGCTAACAAACTGAGCTAACATGAGCTAACAGTAGCTAACAAACTGAGTTAACATGAGCTAACAGCAGCTAATAAACTGAGCTAACATGAGCTAACAGCAGCTAATAAACTGAGCTAACATGAGCTAACAGTAGCTACAGTTGTCAGCAGTTTACTTCACTGTCCATCATAAACTCTGTAAATTAGAGTTGTGTACCTGGCAGGAGTCGATTCCTCCCTCCAGGTATCCTGCACAGATCATCCAGGGGGAGATGTGTCCGTTGTAAATCTCTGGCTTGTTGCAGGTGTCCGTGGAGATGAGCGGCACCTTGGCAGAGCGCAGCACGATGCTGGCCTCACCTGGAATAAACACATCATGTCAGGCGTGTCTGTATCACCTGATTTTAAATCAGATGTTCTCCAGGTTCAGGCTCACCGTCCAGCTCAGTTGCTCCCCATCCAGAGATCCAGCACATGGTGCCCGCCTCGAACTCCTCCCCATGGTTGGGCAGACAGATGGGCTGCACAGAGCCTACAGAGGAGAGGTCTAATGAACTACATTACCCAGAGTCACTCAGTCAGTCAGTCGATCATCTGGATCATATTTTATGGAGGAAATGTTTTCTGGTTTTCCCTCTGATGTCCTCCGGCTGCTCCGCCTCAACTCTCTGTGATTTACAGAGTTTATGATGGACAGTGAAGTAAACTGCTGACAGCTGTAGCTGCTGTTAGCTCATGTTAGCTCAGTCTGTTAGCTGCTGTTAGCTTATGTTAGCTCAGTCTGTTAGCTGCTATTAGCTCAGTCTGTTAGCTGCTGTTAGCTCATGTTAGCTCAGTCTGTTAGCTGCTGTTGCTTTAGTGGTTGGTGAGAGCTTGGTGAAATAAAAGGCTGAAAGACAGACGCCGAGCTGGGCTGACTGCTGCTGGACCAGTCAGTGATATCAGCTGCTGCTGTGTGTTGTTGTTTTATCTGTTAATGAATGAGTGAAAATGGAGCAGGGTGTTTGGTGTGAAAGAAAAAAAAGACACCGTTACCACTGAAAACAAGCGACGTGGTCAGTTTCATCAGCGCAATGTCGTAGTCTCCTACTTTTTCCCTGTAGCGGGCATGGTATATGATCTGCTCCACAGCCAGAGACTGAGCACCGTGAAGCTGCTGCTCCGTCAGCCCCACATGGACTTCCCACATGGCGGGGTCCGCGAACCTGACGACATTTCAAACCGAACATTTAGCTCCTCTGGATAGAACGCAGTCGGTCGCATGTCCGATGGAGAATAACGTGACTCACCCGTAGACGCAGTGTGCTGCGGTGAGGATCCAACGTGACGTGATGATGGAGCCTCCGCACAGGTGTTGTGTGTTGTGGTGGAGGCTGACCTGCCAGGGGAACTGACCCGGCTTGGAGATGTTTCCCCCGACGATACGGGTGCTGAAGAGAGGCCTGGAGCCGCACTCTGAGGACAGACGGGTGGAGGTTCGTAGCTTACTTTGGAAACACTGATCAAGCTTTGCAGATACATACCCATCAAACCGTTCATGCACACACACACAAACACTGTTTCCACATCAGTGATTACTTTTACGCCACAAAACACCAGAAGCATTTCAAAAAGACAACATTTTTCATGAGTAAATGTGCTGCACAGTTCAATTGTTTGTCTAAAGTTTGCACAGGGCGTGTTATTCTGTGACCTGCTGGTGTTTCGGTTCGAAGCGTGGCCCCGTTAACTGGTGACTGTTGGCCGAATGTGCCTGTGGTTGTCGTTGTTACGACTCAAACATGGAAAAAAAAAAAACGTAGACGAATCAGGATGTTAACGTTACGTCATCAAACATACCTAACTACGACAACCACAGGCGAAATCAGGTAACGGTCACCAGTAAACACGGTCACTCGTTAAGCTGTAACATCCGTGTATTCTATATCTATGTCTACACTCTACGTTAGCTTAGAAATGGAATCCACTAACGTCAACAAACACTGAGTCCAAAGTCGAAGCTAACGTAATATTGTGCTTTTAACTAGCTAATGTTAGCTTGCTTGCTGATGGAGACAAATTGCTCCCAAGCTAACGTAGCAGATGATGCTGCTTTAGCTGGATAATTTTTGCTGATTCGTCGTTACTCCCGAGGCTGAAAATTATCTGCCTTGTTATTTACAAGTGGCTGGTTAACGTTAGCTTGCTTGGTAACGTTATCGCTAGCGTGTTATTTATAGCAGCTCTGAGCTTTTCTGTTTTTATTGTTTTTAGGACGTTTGTGTGCAAACATGGACTTCTTCGTGATACATCAGGTGACGTCTGTGGACCCAAGGCCTGAGTCGGAGCCAACACAACAACAACAACACACACAGAAGAAACACATTTTCATGCACATGCAGGAAACACATGCTCCTCTCGACTCTTAAACCCTCGTAGAATAAAGTTTTCTCACCCAGACATTTCAGAGTGGTCACCTTCCCTGAGCTGCACTGACCTTTACTGTGGCGACACAGGAAGTGGAGGTCAGACCACGAGAAACACAAACATGGAGGACGACTGCTATCAATCAGCTCAGATCATAAGAGAAGTTATCTCATGACTATAGAACAGGTCTAGACTGTACTCTTTATATATTATACACAGACCCAACAGTTCCAACCATGAGCAACAAAGACTTCCTCTAAGAGGCAGTGTTGATGTATCGATCATGTTTTATTGCTAATGTGTGAACAGGTCGGAGCGTAACGGAACAAACTAGTTCTTATAACAGCCTGTGGACGGATTTATGCGCAAAGGACCCAACGAGTCCAACCATGAGCAAACACTTGGCGACAGTGGCAAGGAAAACTGTCATTTTAGGAGGCAGAATTGATTATTAGTGATAATTTAAATTTTTTAATATACTGCTGGGTGTGTGAATTCCCCTCAGAGATCAACAAAGTCTGATTTTAATTTATTGTAATACATCATAAATAGGTTATCTGACAGTTACGGTGCCGTTATACGTCACCGAGCACTTCGTTAGCACGTGGATGTGCTTCCTACCTGAAGAAGGTGGTGTTCTGGAGCTTAATGGTCTGTGATTGGCTCAGGTAGAGGGACACCAGGTTGTTCTGAAGGTCCTGCTCGATGGACGTCAGAGAGACGAAGAACGACTCCACGTAGCTGATGACAGAAAGTAGAGCTAACAATGCATTTTATGTTTGAATCACTTTAATGTGTGAACAGGTTGTAAAAATTGGTGCTGAGGTGCAGGACCAGATCCAGATCCAGGACAGGACGTGGATCTTCAATCAGACCAAGACATGAGTAAAGAACAGTGGAAACCTGGAGTAACCCAGCTGTTTGCAGGCTGACAGCCCCAATAAGTTGTTCCAGTCCTCGGCGCAGACCGTCCTCCATATGCTTCCTCTGCGGACCTGCAGGACGGAGCTCCTCCCACTCAGACGCACTGACAGGTAGACAGGTGAGCAGGTAGACAGGTGAGCAGGTAGACAGGTGGACAGACAGAATTATATATAAACAGGAGTCAGAATGGTCACACCAAACCCCGTTCCCATGACTGAGTGCTTGTTCCTGGGCTTCCTCTGTGTCTACACACCCCTGGATGACGGGTTGTGTTTCTGTGTGTGTGTACATGTGTGTGTTTATGTGTGTGTCTCACCACAACCGAGCTCGTCCTCTCCGTTTTCACAGTTCACCTCACCGTCACACTGAGCCGACCTGCTGATGCATTTAGACGAAGAACCACAACGAAACTTTCCCGCACAGCTCAGACCCACTGAAACACACACACACACACAGACACATGAACACACACACACATGAACACACACACAAACAGCATGTCTGGTTTTACTTCCCGACATGAGTCGGATTGTAACATTGACTTTTTGTCTTTTTCGTAATCCTGCCATCAGTGTTTCCTCCATTTGTGGTTTTGTTTTTTTTTCTTTACTTTGTCTGCATGAAAAGTTCTAAATTAAGTCTGATTGTTTCATGGTTGATTGATTGCTCAATAGTACATTAACAATAACATGTCGTCTGAAACATTTCATGATTTTTTTACAGAACATAATGCAGACAAAGATCAATTTTGTTCCATTTATAGTGCACATAAACTTTAAAATATTCTGGTTTCATGACATCTTTCTTTGTCTCAGGTGTTTCTGATCACACTGTAAATGTGTGTCTAATGTTTACAGATGTGTGTCCATCAAGAGATGAACCTTAAAAACATAACTATAAACTGTGTAAATAAATGTAGAGTGTGTCTGACAGACATTATCACTGACACTGCAGCTGCACAGAGACTCAACAAAGTTAGTTAAAGGCAGCTTGAGGTTGCCGAGCAACCAGGGTCAGCTGCAGGTCAGAGCAGTTAACTGCAGCTGTGCTCTGTCTGTGTGTGAGTGACTGCTGAGAGACACAGAAAATCTCTAAATGAAGCCCCTCCAACTAGTGGACACTAATGCCAAACGGTAGGTGGTATCAAAAAGCCCAAATGAGCGTGAGCATCCTCATCTTGTCGACCATGTGGATGCTGAATTTCAGTGTGTGAAGTTAAAAACTGTGACCTGGGCAGAGAGAGAAAGAACAGGTGCCCCGTGCTCCTCTGGGACATTTCTCCTCTCCAGTTTACATGGGAGTAGATGGGGCTGTCGGTGGGTGATCCTGGAGCATCAGTGCGTCTCCCGCCAAAACTATAAGTCTGACAGCTTCAGCAGTGATATCGCTGCGTAGCCCACGAATTTCCCTACGTTTCTATGTAGAAATTATTTATGTAGAGTGACATTTGTGGCCACGAGAGCCATATGCAAATGTATTTTTTGACAAATGTTTCTCTGCCTCTCCACTCTAGCTCTGGAACATTCTACCAATACACACCCATTGTAAACGTGGTTTTTGGTGATTTTTGGTGAAACTCTGAGAAACGTCTCAGCTCAACATTCGTGACTGAGTCGGTCGTTTTGATACTTTACTACAAAACTAAAGAAGGATTAGCGCTGAAACTCCTGGAATACGTCATAATAATCAGTGTGGGGACAGTGAATAGCAGGAACACTCATTAAGCCTGAGGAGCACACTCAATCATCTAAACGGCTTCTGAAAATATTAACATGTCTGACTACTCGAACTCAAACTCCCTCTCACCGACTCGCTGAAACCTTATTCTGTGCTGATATCAGCTTTCAGGTCCTGCTGGCTCCGTTCCAGTCGTGTGGTTCTGAGGTGAGTCAGGGGCCTGGATATCTACCCTGGTCTGTTTGTTTATGATCTGCAGTGTTCTGCAGATTGTTGTCTAATCGATCGTACTGTAGTTGAGCAGTGTTTGTTCAGATAATCATCTGATCTTCTAGCTGTGACTCTTTGACACCGGTTCCATCTCAACACTGTTTGTCTCTTCCTGGAAGTGCTTACTCAAACAGCTACTAAAGTATCCATGAGATGTTTCTCAGGAACCATGAGGATAACGTTAAAGCAACGTTACGTGTGAGTCAGTATTTGTTGTCTCAAGTTTCAGAGTGCAATGCCACTGTGCTAAATATGTTCAGCTGAACTCGAGTACTTGTTATGATTACATTACTTCTGATAAGAAACTAGCAAATCGACAACTTTGCTAACGACAGCCAAACATCTTCTAGCTTCCTCCGTCAGCGTCCTCTTCACTCTCTTCTCCTCTGCCATTATGTCCATAGAGGCTTTTGAGCCTTTGCTAACAGACAGTGTCCACTGTGAGTGGATGTGTTATTTTTAGCTTTTTAAATGAGTACAGCAGCTAACGTGACCATGATGGTAACTTATATATCGCCCGGCTCTGGTTCTGGCACGACTCCGGCTCCACTCCCCATTAGCATGCCTGTAAACCTCCTCTTCATCCCAGTGGTACAAACACTAACACTCCCCCAGTCCTAGCTGCAAACTAATAGCAGTCAACATCAGACAAGCTTATCATACTTTTACAGTTTAGTGTTTCTGTAGCATTGACAGAACGTTCCAAAATAAACATTATCAGTTTGAAGTGAACTAAAGCTCCCTGCACTGTCCCTTTAAGAAATGACATTTGAACAGTTCATTGCGTGAACAGAAACTACATTTCTGTACAAACTTTCTGTTTGCGGTTTTGTTGTAGTTTCCAGTGTCATAATTGACCATTAGATTAAAGCTGTCAGTTGAAGTGTCAGTGACCTCGTGCATTGAGCCTCCATTTGTGTGGCGGGTAAGGACGGCATCAAATATTGATGAAGCAAAGGCGAGGCCATGCTACAGTGCTTCCATTATTGCTAAATGGACAAAGATCACACGGCATTGAGCTACTCACCTCCAAGACCGATGCCAAGAGCGAGAATGACCACCAAGATGACACATGAGGCAATTAAGATCTCGAGCCGGTGGGCCAGCAGTCTGGACTTCCAGCTTTTCTCCAAGTCTTCATCTATTGAGACAAAACAGTTTGTGAACATTCAGATATTACACAACATGAGCTGGCAACAGTTCAAGCACCGAGAGTTGATACTATAACTCAAACTTTACAATCTAGAGAATAAAATCTATAAAACTTGGTGTTCTTGTAGGAATTGAGAAGCATGACCTAAACAACAATTACACAATGAAACGTCACAAAGATTTTTAAAAACATTGGTGGCGACTATATTTATTGGCGAACACGTAAAATGAGAAAAAAGACAAGCAGCTTTTTCCAAAACACAGATTCTTTCCTTTCTCCAACCCAGAGGTCAGCCATGTTGTGATGCTAACCTCTCACGGACAGGTTAACCCAGCAGCATTCATGGAATGTGAAATTAAACTATTCAATTCTTGCAGAGAGTTTTGGTCTTATTTGGGTTTGGAAACCAAAGCTAGTCCAGCTCGGTCAGGTCCAGGTCTGTACGTAACGTATCATGAAATGTTACAACCAAGACTAACTAAACCAAGACTAAGTCCTGACAGAGTGTGTGTGTGGTTGCTACGTTGAGTCACCTCGTTAAACGCTGCCTTGAACTATTTTCAGATTAACTAAATTTTTTATTCCAGAAGATTTAGCTGATGTTACTAAATCTGACGATGCAGTTAAATAAGTCGTGGTCTTGACTGATCTTGAATTAAAACCCAGAGTCCTCTTTGTCTGAGACCAAGATGAGGTCTTTAAAAGAAGGCCTTGATCCTGGTCTTAAGACAGACCGATCATGAGTACTACAAAACTGCTTTGAGAATCACTTTAGGCTTACAACATTGACTTCTACCCTGTAGTACACTTCTATGTAGTACTCTGTATACTTCCTTGAGTAGTACACTCATTTCAGCAGTGTTGTGTTCTCTCAATTTGGCCATTGCGCACTTACCAGAAATAACATTGGCAACATTTGACTGCCAAAATATTAATATAAATCATATGTACAACCAGCAGCTTCCACGGCCGCCATTTTCACAATGCTGGTGGTCCCTCCCATTATGAGTGCACAGTCCGGGTACTTACAGAACAAAGAGGCAAAGTGTAGAACATCTATGTCAATGCAGGACGGAGTGTAAGCCGTCTCACATTTCAAACAGATCCCAGTGAAACTCTACCCGTGTGCAGTAATCATTGTTTCATGCTGTACCGTTAACCTCGAGAACATCACGGGGGCTCACCGTTGAGGAATGGCTGCACCTTGGTGATTGGCATGGTGGGGCTCGGTGCAGTCGGAGGTTTGGGTTCTTCAGGTTTGGCAGGATCGTCCTCTAATGGCGGGCTAACAGCACCGCTGCCCAGTGGGCTGACATTCACTGTGCTGGGGGTCTCAACAGCGGGGAGGTCTTCCTCTGTCACTGATACTACCTCTATCTTAGAGGGGTCCGGTTCCTCGGGTGTCTCTTCCTTAAGTTCCTGAACGGGGGCAGCAGAAAGACAAATGATCCATATGACGAACAGCTGATGATCTATTTAATATTGTGACAGCAGAGATTCAAGTATGAAGACTTTGTCCAGGACCTTAGAGGTGTAAACTTGTTGCTCAAGGAAATGTTTGGTGTGAGGCCAAATTGTACCAAACTACTTCTAATGTCTGGAAGTCTTAGATTACAGTAAATATCACCAATAACAATGACGCTGCTGAAGGGTTCAGCATTCACTCCTGTCCTTACAGAAGGCCTCAACAGTTCAGACTACAGTATGAGAGCACAAGAAGGTCGACAGAAAACAGGTGAACACGGTACAAAGGTGAACGTCTGCTTCTGTTTCAATAAGGGCAATTTGCACGTCTTTACCAGAGTCAGATCACCATGACCGCAGATGTCACCAACGTACATCTAACCAGAGACTTTGGAAGTACAGGGGGGTACGACTGCCTCACTTACGGCACCAAACCGTGGTCCACTTAAGGAGTTAGGGTTAGGGTTAGTAGGAGTAGGCCAGCTATACTTTAAGGCAGGTGCAGAACCTTTGATATTACCATGGATGTAAAGTTAGGTGTATTTGTACATTATGATTAAGGATGTTTTGGACGAGTCTGACCGTGTCTATGGCTCAATATTTACAGCATCCTGTCCCGGAAAATAGTTCTGATGTCCCTACATTTGAATTATTAACGAGGTATAAAGAGGTTTTCGCAGAGTAAAAACAGAAATAGACAGCAGCTTACAGTTCTTGAGGCAACAGAGCAGTTGCATAAAAACTAGAAAGCCCAGACATTTCTTTCACTTTCATTACCCTCGTCAGATATTGTAGGTCCATTGTAATACAGACATGTACATACATGGTTGTGCTTGCAGATTTACATATCATAGAAGTCCAGACTGGACCTTGACAGGGTCTGTGCTCTCAGTGGCCTTCAAGTTTTAAACCCAACGTCCAAACTGTCACTCATTGATAAATCGAGGTA
Organism: Collichthys lucidus; assembly: GCA_004119915.2. Lineage (NCBI taxonomy): Eukaryota > Metazoa > Chordata > Actinopteri > Sciaenidae > Collichthys > Collichthys lucidus. The sequence continues at coordinate 2,320,544 of CM014079.1, forward strand.
CAAGCTACCCCAGAGTCCACTGGACTGGGGTGCAGCTTGTTCCGGGTACTATTCGCGGTTGTTCGAGTTAATGTTTCAAACTACACCGGAGGTGCTGCGGTGTGTTTCAGAAGTGATCCAGTATTGGTGCTCGACCAAAATGACCAAATCTGAGCCAGTTAAAGTCTGGCGGACCAAATGCTTCTGCAACGCTCCTGATGAGGTTTGAAATCGTGAAGTGTTTCTCCCTCTCTCTGTTAATCGCTACCTGTTGTTATTGGTCTTTAAAATAAACCAAGACCACAAAAACTAGAGCGGACACAACACACGGTCTTTAAACCGAAATGATCCAGAAAGAATCTAATTTAAATAACAAATCCAAGATATTCAATCACTTTACAAATACAAGTTATCGATTCAGCACTACTTAATGTTCTGTGCTGTCCACTTACTGTTGGGGCAGTTGCTGTGTCAGCAGCAGCAGGGTTGGCGTCAGGATCTGTAGAAAAGAGATGAAGTGGGATAAGAGACGTTGATAGAGGAAAGACGGAGAAGATGGAAAGTAAGAGAAGAAGAAAAATATTTTAAAAAACAACCAGGAATCCTCAAAGAAAAAAGTCTGGATGAGTTTTAGTCCTGTGTTTGGGTTGAGTCCAACGTACTGCTCTCGTCGGAGCTCTTCGTCATCGTGCCATCGTCCACGCTTAGCGGTGCTTTGTCTAAGACCATGTCCCCCCACCCCGACTCCCTGTCCCCTTATTTCTGTCTCCTTCCTCTCTTTTATTTCCTTTTTTTCTTCCCCCTCTCTCTCTGTGTCCCAGTGGCTGCCCTCCTGCCGTGCCTTCACTTTGGTACAAAGAGACACCTGAGCAGGTGAGTGCTGCCACTCACAGTGGGGATCGGGTGACCCTGCACCTCCTACTCAGTGGGTAAGATTACATACTCGTGTGTCCCCGAAGTGTCCGTGGAGGCAGGTGGAGGCAGGTGGAGGCAGGTGGAGGGAAGCTGCTGGTCACTGCCTGGACACCGTCCAGTGGCTTCACTGTCCAGCTGCTTCCTGCAAACAGACCCTCCAGCAGGTGCCGTCATATAAATGATGATTAACATGTCGTTTACCGGATCAGTTCACGCAGACAGTTCTGGTTTGATGTGGCGAGGTTTGGAGGTATTTTACTCTAAACTCCATCCTGACACATCAGGGGGAGGGAAACTTAAGCTGTGTTGGGTTGAAGCCGTGGAAACTTCCATTTTCTTGAGCAGAAAGTAGTTCCCATGGGAAAGTCAACACATCTCCCACAAATTAAATTAAAGTCATTAAATTAAACCTGCATAAATAAACCTACCTGCATGCTGAGATACTGGCAGTACAGAGGTGTTTTTTCACCAGAAATTCATAGATGGGAAATTACAGTGCAGCAGCAGAATGACTCACAGTGACAATAGACAACATGAGAATAAAAATATAAAGAGCAAACTATACATAATAAAATATCAAATTAGCAATAGTAAATAAGATATATTGTTCAGATTTGAAATGTGGAGTTAAACACAATAACTTAAAGTTAAACACAATAACGGTATAAAACCGTTATCTCTGTTAGCATGGCCTGTTAATATCATACAGGTGAAGAAACATAGAAATAAAATGCAAGTAGAAGAAATGTAAGTATAAATTCATTATAATAAACAACAATATTAAGTGTATTAAATTAATTATACAATCATATTAAAACAAACCTTTTTCAAATAAATAAATAAATCTTATTTTTTTATTCATATTTCACTCTAAACTTTCATTCATGTAAGTAAAGATCTGACAGACTTAATAATAAAAATATATTTTATTTATTTCACACTGAAATGCACTTTAAAACACAAATAAATAAAAGTAGACAAACAAAATAAATAAGATTAATCAGGCACAGATTAATTAAACTGTAAACAAACTATTAAAACGTTTGGTCACTTCATCTCGTCAAACATCAATATTTCTAAAATTATATTTTAATTCACTGATTTTGCTTAATCAGAACAAAACTTTAGTGGTTTAGTGGTTCACAGTGAGTTTAACGCCGAGTTATTTTAGTTAGCGTGTTCGCAAACAATTAACTTTACACACATAGCAGATATTAGCATTTAGCATTCAGTCCAACATGTACTCAACTGTGGTTAGCTCATTGTTAACAGCCGGTTCAGAGGTTCTGTCGCCGTGTTCACTGTTAGACTGGACACTGCCGGTTCAGAGGTTCTGTCGCTGTGTTCACTGTTAGACTGGACACTGCCGGTTCAGAGGTTCTGTCGCTGTGTGCTGTGTTCATTGTTAGACTGGACACTGCCGGTTCAGAGGTTCTGTTGCTGTGTTCACTGTTAGACTGGACACTGCCAGTTCAGAGGTTCTGTCGCTGTGTTCACTGTTAGACTGGACGCTGCCGGTTCAGAGGTTCTGTTGCTGTGTTCACTGTTAGACTGGACGCTGCTGGTTCAGAGGTTCTGTTGCTGTGTTCACTGTTAGACTGGACACTGCCGGTTCAGAGGTTCTGTCGCCGTGTTCACTGTTAGACTGGACGCTGCCGGTTCAGAGGTTCTGTTGCCGTGTTCACTGTTAGACTGGACGCTGCTGGTTCAGAGGTTCTGTTGCCGTGTTCACTGTTAGACTGGACACTGCTGGTTCAGAGGTTCTGTCGCCGTGTTCACTGTTAGACTGGACACTGCTGGTTCAGAGGTTCTGTCGCTGTGTTCACTGTTGGACTGGACGCTGCCGGTTCAGAGGTTCTGTCGCCGTGTTCACTGTTAGACTGGACACGTTCTGTTTGGTCCCAGGTCCGACCACGTTCCCTGGAAAGCAGACGCTGCCACTAGCACTAGCTACAATGTATAACAGTTAGGCAGCAAGGTTTGAACGATCCTCAGATGATGTCAAGTTTTCTGAGCATGTTCCAGGTAACGTAACACATTTGTGTCAGTTCATTCACAGTAAGTAAACCTCCTAGGAACCCAGTCACTGTGTCTCTTGAACTGAAGATGCAACAAGACCAGAGATTCCTAACGTGGCTCCGCCTGGATCTTAATCACGGTGTCCTCCGAGGTAGGAAGTGGGTGCAGGACTGGTGGCGTCCCACGCTGTTCCCCTTCCGCAGCTCCCCTTTGTGGGAAAGAGCCAGATAGACGCCTGGGTGCGACAGAGAGGAGTAGGTGGTGTAGTGGTTCTCCTCCAGGTTCTCCTTCAACAGGCAGTCATCTGAGAACTTCTCCTGAAAAGATATTTCATACATTCAGCCCTGAACTTAATGTTTACTGAGGACAGTTTATCGTTAATTCATGATGTGTTTTGGCTGCATACCGCTCCGTATGTCAGTCCTGCTCCGCTCATACAGAGGTACAAGCCACTCTTGACTCCTTTGATTCCCACCACTCCGTGTTTCATGGCGAACACCTTCAACCAACCTTCAGCAGACGGAAACACCAAGAACACATTAGGGCCGGATGTTTTGTGCATCACAGATAATCTCACATAAGAACTGACATCGTTCATCGGGTCATACTAGCGGACTGAACTCACAGTTCTCCGTTGGTTTGTGGACGCCTCCCACAGAGCCGTTGGCCAGAATCTGGAGATGGTAGCCAATCCCAACGCGGCAGTAGAGCAGCTGCTGTTTGACCCCCTCTCTGATTGGATGAGGGCTAGAACCTGGTTCACAAAGAAGGAGCTGATTGGTTTGGTGACACTTTGATGACCAGATTGTTTCATCCAGGAGGAAGTTTGGCAAATGTATACGCAAGTCAGTCCAGTTCAGCAATTAACCTAAACAGTTGGGTTAGGATAATCTTGTTGGGATGGTGTTAGGATCCATGATATCCTGAGGTCAGGTGTGTGAAATGTTTGGACTGAAAGAATCCAAGAGTCGATTAGAGACAAGGACTCTTTAGCGTAAGGATAACCTATTGGGGAGACGTGTGGGTGTCAGATCTGCATCCTTAAAGTCCAGCTTAATATACTTTGAGGCTTCTGTGGTCAGTGTTGGACAAATCAAGCAAGTATCTTCCAAAGTTTGTCTTTTTTTACATAATCTCCATGAGGGATGTCGCAGTACTGTTACTTTCAATATCCGCTCTGTATGTGTGGTTCCCGCTCTGGGTAATTTCTGTGGTTACAGACTCTCTCCAGCTCTTTACTCATATTTTGACCTAAATTCAGCTGCCAAACACAATGAAAGTTAAAAAAGTTTGAAAGAAATTTCATATAAGTTATAAGAGTTGTAAATATCCACCTGCACAACTTAGATTTTTCATTATTTACTATTTTATATTATTTCATTTTTCTCTTAATTTTTATCTAAATTATATTGTCATGTTTTTTTTGTTTTTTTTTTGTTTTTACCGAGGACGGAGCCTCAAACATACTTAAGACTTGTAAGAACATTTCCTCTTTTCATGCCATGTTCTACTTCGCTACATTTATCTGACAGCTTTAATTTAATGTTTATATTAATGTTGAGATTTGGACCTTTTGGCTTCTGGGTAATTGTGACGACATTTCTCACCAAAGAGCTTTTATGAACCGATCAATGGATTCATGGAGAAAGAAAGAGTAGCACTGTTTCTGACTGTTATGATTGTTAGTATTTGTTTGGTCAGTCCTGATTTTGTCTCTTTCAGTGAATCAAAAACTAAATAAATCATGTGTCCGCTCACCTTTTCCTTTCAGCATGGCGTCCCTCATGTGAAGCTTCCAGAGGCCTCGAAGTCGAGATCCGTGGTCTTCAGGTGGAACCACAGATTCTTGTTTCTTTGCTCCCGCCGCTCGATCACAAACACCGAGAACCAGCAGCAGCATCAGGAGCAGCGAGGAAGAACTCATAGTGAAACACATCAGAAGGCTGCCAGCAGACGGACAGACGAGGTCCAGCAGACGGTCAGACGAGGTCCAGCAGACGGACAGACGAGGTCCAGCAGACGGTCAGACGAGGTCCAGCAGACGGACAGACGAGGTCCAGCAGACGGTCAGACGAGGTCCAGCAGACGGACAGACGAGGTCCAGCAGACGGACAGACGAGGTCCAGCAGGCGGTCAGACGAGGTCCAGCAGACGGTCAGACGAGGTCCAGCAGACGGTCATGTCCAAGCAGGTCCAAGGCAACGCTCCTCTGTTAGCTACACACTTTTATCTCCCTGTCCTACCCTGAAGCACTGACTGACGGACACGGCGAGATACTCGGCTGTACGCTGCCGTTATCAGCCACGTATCAGAAGTCGTGTCGACAAACAGCCTGAACACACGTGCTGCTCACCGAAGACTAACCAGAGACTTCCCTCCAGCGTGACACATGATCCACTTTATAGTTTGACTTGTAGTGCAATCAGGTGAACCTTAGTGTTGTTTTCATGTCGCCCAATCAGCCTCTGACATGCGAGAAACTGTCTGTTCAGTATCACAATCAGAGAGATACGAGCGCCGCTGAGCTGATACACAGACGAGCTCGGAGTGAACTCGTCACGCTTCAGGTCGTTTCTGTTTTACACACCTGACTGACACACGGACACCCGCTGCTCCGGTTTCAGTCTTTCCGGCTGACATTGAACCTGCGGCCGGGATTTGATCTATTCAAACACCAGACCGTCAAATAATGACAATCATAAGAAGCTTTATTTATACACGCGTCATATTTTATACAGATGTGATGTTTTTAAAGACACGAAAGGGTTAAATAAAAAACAGGCACGTTGAAACAATCAGAAAAATAAAATGAAAACTGCTTTAATTATAAAATATGGAGCAAAGTGAAGCTTAAACAATAAAAAACATCAGATCAGACGAGGAGGAGGAGGAAGCTGCTGCCGGCACGTCACATAAACTATTCATCAGATTTTAATGAAGTGTTATTTAGATTTCACAAGTTTAAACTGTTAAACCACCGACGAGCTCGACCTCCTGAGCCTCCAAATGATTTATCAGCGCTCGTGATTCTTTTTAATTTTTAAATCAGCGTCGTTGTGAATGTTTTGTGTTTTCTGCACGGCTACACAGAGTAGATGTAATCAGATTACTAGAACTCTGTTGAGTCCAGGACTGAACCTGGTGGAGGCGACGCGGTGAGACACTGAAGGAAAGTCCTGACGATGTAAACGAGGGCCGCTGTGACCGCACGACAATTATGAGCTCGTTAAGAGTCGTCCAATTAGCAGCATGACTCAGTAACACAAGCTCATCGAGTTTCAACTCACAGATATCACCATCAAAACTCAAAGTTTCAAAAGTTTTCAAAGTTAGAAACTTCCCATGGGAATTAACATGAATTTATGGGAATAAACTGAATTTACCAAATTAAAGGTCGGCCCTTTAACAGTGAACTTAAATACAGTTGGTGAAAATATATTTTATCATCATCTTGACTGAAACAACCAGATTTCCTGCAGGTCCACTTGAATATCTGTCACATGCACATAGCACACTGCTTACTGCAGGGCTGCTGAGGCCACGCCCCCTCTACCTGCACAGGTGATCTCTGTACCTGGACCAACAAAAACTAAATGTACATATGCAGATATTTTGGATATGATGCACTTTGTTTACATTTACACTTAATTCATATAAATTCCCATAATTCCCATGAAGCTGTGGCCGATTTGGAATATTTACAAAATTCCCCAGCTTAACATCCCATGGAAAGTTTCCCGAAATTTGCCAGAAACTTTCCACCCCTAATTATGTTAAAACAATAACAAAAGACAGTTCGAGGACATCATGAAGCGTTGGATCATGGGAGTTGTTGTCTGATGTGACCTTCGTCTTTGTGTTGTGCTGAGTAGGAAAGTTTCCGTTACCTGAAGTCAAATGTGGATTTCTCTGGTTTGGAAACATTTGGAATAATGGAAGTACAAAAATCAACAACATCTGTAACAGAGCTTCTTCGTTCTGGATGTTTAATGTGGAAATGTTTCAGACTTTATCGGCTTGAGTTGAAGAATCACCTCAACACGTTTGTTTCAGGTTTATTCGGATCAGACGGATCTTCACATATTTCAGAATCTTTCCGTACTAGAAGTTTTCTTTGTTCTGGTTCTTCTATTTTTCTGTCTTTGGAAGGTTTCTCGGAGTTTTTAATCGCGGCTCTGAGGACACGCTGTCACAGATTGTGAGTCGAATCCTGACATCTTCTTCTGTTTTGTTTGTTTTTTACAGATCTCCGACTCGCAGGATTTCCCATGAGGCCCGGTGGGAACCTCAGACGTTTGTTTAACGCTCACAGGATGTTTCCTTCACAGACTCAGCATGTGACTTGTGATAAGACGCCGTCCTCATCAGCACACGGTGTCTGACCGAACACTTCACTATCTGACATGAGGAACAGCTCAGAGGCGCGTCAGCTCGTTAAACACGGACCGACAGTTCATCACAGACAGCAACGTTTAAAGAACCATAACAAACGTTCACATAACATCAGCACACACACACACACACACACACACACGCTCTGCATGTTCAGGCACTTATCAGCCTCAACATGAAGAGCGCTCGTCTACGTTACATTTGTCGTGATTTAGAAGTTTGTTTCAGTCGGCTGGATTTGGAAAAGTGTTACAACATTTACAGAAGAAGAGGAAGAGGAAGAGGAAGGTTTCAGGTCATGTGATCGGCTGAGCTAAGAGGCTCCTTTAGCTCTCAGCTTGGACAGCAGCATCTCGTTCTTCCGACACTCCTGCAGACAGGAAAGATTCATCGTCAGTCACGCAGGACTTTGGTATCTGGACTCAGGTTTCTGTGACTAACGGGGGCAACAACTCCTGAACCTGGTCCAGTACTGTTCTGTCTTGTTCACCATGACGTCATTTAAATTATAACATCGTAACATTTCATTCAAACTGGACAGAAACTAAATAAAACTCACTAAAAACCGTCTTCATCTGTCCAACAAATCTGCTTTAATTCACAGAGTTGGACGTGCAGACGTAAAGCTGACAGACTGTCAGTTTAAATACTGAACGTAGAGGAACTGGGAGATCGAGAGCTTTACCCTGATGATGGGACGTCTACGTCTAACTCCAGAGTTTGTTGGAGACACTTTGAGTGAGTCTGATTTGGTTTCTGTCCAGTTGATGTGGAGTCTGGAGGTTTTGAACACAGCGGTTCATCAGCTGCTGGTGGATCTCACTCTTTAATATAAAGGTCTGAGCTCTGGTCCGAGCATCGCTGTCCCTGTTTGAAGACGGTCTCTCACCTCTTTAAAGTCTTTGACGGTCTTGAAGTAAAGCCTCTGTTTGTCGAGCAGCTCCAGGTACTCGTCGTTCAGCTGATCTCTCCTCATCTTGTTCTCCTGCTTCTTCTTCTCCATCTTGGAAAAAACAAAAACATTCAGCTCAGTGAGTTCAGAGTTTTAATGGATCCAAACCTCTGAGATCAAAACTCAAACTGGTTTTACCTTGATGCGGTTCTGTTTGATTCCCTCCACGATCTGCTCCATCTGTCTGAGGAACTGATCCTTGGCTGCTGACGACGACATCGCCCTGAAGAGGACGGAGTTTTGTTACGACGTCAGATCTCGAATTCTTCGTTTTTATGACTAAAAGACAGCAAGACTGGACGAGCACTGCAGCCTGAATCTGTTTTCATACTTACTGCTGGAAGTTATCGTGAATGGAGTTCAGCAGATTCACCTGCAGACACAAAAGAACATTTAGAGGTAACATGGACACCAACAACCCCGATGATCCGTCGCTCCTGTGTCCGCTCACCTCCTTCTCCAGGTAAACCTTCTTGTCGTCTAACGTGTTGTACAGCGTGAAGAACTGCTTCGTCTCTTTGTGCGTCGCCGAAACTAAAAACAAGAAGAGTGAGCTCGATTTAACGTCTTTGTTCGGTTTCGTTAGCGTCAGGAGAAAACGTCTTTTCTCTGGTTGGACCAACCTTGGCTGTAGAGCTCGATAAACCTCTTCTGGTACTGGGTCAGCTCGGCCCGGCTCGGCACCTCGTCGATCTTCCTCTGCAGGATGGCGATCTCACGGTTTCTCCGAGCCTGAAGGTGGGGACGGAAAGAAGACAGTCTGTGGGGACGTCTCAGAGACTACGTCCAGGTTTTAGACAGTCTGTGGGAACGTCTCAGAGACTACGTCCAGGTTTTAGACAGTCTGCGGGGACGTCACGGAGACTACGTCCAGGTTTTAGACAGTCTGTGGGGACGTCACCAAGACTACGTCCAGGTTTTAGACAGTCTGCGAGGCGTCTCAGAGACTACGTCCAGGTTTTAGACAGTCTGTGGGGACGTCACAGAGACTACGTCCAGGTTTTACACAGTCTGTGGACGTCACTGAGACTACGTCCAGGTTTTACACAGTCCGTGGACGTCACGGAGACTACGTCCAGGTTTTACACAGTCCGTGGACGTCACTGAGACTATGTCCAGGTTTTAGACAGTCTGGACGTCACAGAGACTACGTCCAGGTTTTAGACAGTCTGCGGGGACGTCACAGAGACTACGTCCAGGTTTTAGACAGTCTGCGGGGACGTCACAGAGACTACGTCCAGGTTTTAGACAGTCTGTGGAGACGTCACAGAGACTATGTCCAGGTTTTACACAGTCCGTGGACGTCACTGAGACTACGTCCAGGTTTTAGACAGTCTGTGGACGTCACTGAGACTACGTCCAGGTTTTACACAGTCTGTGGACGTCACTGAGACTATGTCCAGGTTTTAGACAGTCTGGACGTCACAGAGACTACGTCCAGGTTTTAGACAGTCTGCGGGGACGTCACAGAGACTACGTCCAGGTTTTAGACAGTCTGCGGGGACGTCACAGAGACTACGTCCAGGTTTTAGACAGTCTGTGGAGACGTCACAGAGACTATGTCCAGGTTTTACACAGTCCGTGGACGTCACTGAGACTACGTCCAGGTTTTAGACAGTCTGTGGACGTCACTGAGACTATGTCCAGGTTTTAGACAGTCTGGACGTCACAGAGACTACGTCCAGGTTTTAGACAGTCTGCGGGGACGTCACAGAGACTACGTCCAGGTTTTAGACAGTCTGTGGACGTCACTGACAGCAGTTTCAGTGCATCAGAACAAACTATTTTTAATCAACATTTTTAGTTCTCATGCCTTACGTCATCATAACATTTTAATAATTGAATTCATTTTAAAAACGGTTTCATCTGTGGAGACGTCCCGTGTTGCGAGGCGGTCATGTGTTTAGATCATGTGTTTTTAATCTGCAGCTCTGATGTGAAGTAAAAACACGTCGAGCACTTTGATAAATCAGAAGAAACGCTGAAGTCATTCTGGTGTCAGTGGACAGTCTTAAAGACGTCTGACGTGTTTCCTGCTCAGACTCGGTCTCTCTCTGTGCTTCGGTATCTGCGGCCCGTTATCTGACCTACATGAGCTCGCTGCAGCTTCATCTAATCTGTGCTGAGTGTTACCATGAGCAGGCGGATCTTCTGCAGCTTCTCTCTGTCCGTGTTGTACTGCTTGTCTATCAGCTGGTTCCTCTCCTGGGAAAAGAAACAAAGACTTTTATTTTGAAGGATTTTTTCACGCTGTAGAAGAAAAACGCCGAGTCATGAAGATGACGTGATCGACCTCCTCCTCTGCGTCCGGTCCCGACGCCGTCTTCAGCTCCTCGATGTTCTGCTGCAGACGGACCATCTCCTCCTGAACATTAGAGAGGAGGTCAGCACCGGGTCACGCTCAGGACCTCATGGTGTGTGTCGGTGTACTCACTCTGCAGTGCGTCCTGAAGTCCTGCTCCTGCTGCTTCAGGTTCTCGTTCATGGTCACCAGAGCCCTCATCTTCTCCAGCACGCTGTGCGACAGGACGACACATCGTTACATAAACTGTCAGTTAAACGTCTCAAGTCTGGTCTGCACGTGTCCGAACAATTTAACGTCCATGTAACCAGGACTGACGTCCGTCTTCTGGTCGTTTCCAGGTATTTACATAACTGGAAAAGTAGTCTCTGAATCTCCAGGTTTTCCAGGATGTGTGGGATCATGACCGTCATCGCGGTCCTGGATCAGGAGCTTTGTGACCCGATGAGAGGATCAGACTTTACACCTTCTGCTGCCGAGCGGTTCATCAGGACACAAACATGAAGCTCACCTGCTGTCCGCCTGCTCCTCCAGCTCCTCCAAAGACTTCAGCTCTTTGTCCAGTTTCTCGGCGCACTCCACCGCCTGGAACACGTTCAAAGGTTAATGATGGGCTCGTACTGATCAGTCATCAGCTGATCATCAGCTGATCATCAGCTGATCATCAGCTCAGTTTCGTCTCACCTCCAGCAGACTGCTCTTGGCCTCGTCACAGCCTTTCTTCACCTCGGCATGTTTGGCCTGGAGCTGTGACAGAACATACAGACACTCACTCAGCTGTTTGTGCTCTAATGAAGTGAACTAATGCTCACTGTGTACAGGTACTGCAAGTACTGCATGTACTACATGTAGCACATGTACTACATGTACTGTTACTCCACCTGGAGTGACCCCCACTAGAGGTCGCTAAAGTTTTTTTTAATGCTTTTATTGATAGTACAGCAGAAGACAGACAGGAAGCAGAGAGAGGAGGAGTGACACGCAGTAAATTCGTCCGATGCGGGATTCGAACCGGGGCCAGCTGCAGTGAGGACTACAGCCTCCACACATGGGGCGGCCGCTTGACCCACTACGCTACCAACCGCCCCAGAGGTCGCTAAAGTTTGAGAACCACAGTGGACCATGATGGACCATGATGGACTGCTGACCTCCTCCAGCTGTTTCGTCTTCTGCTGGATCTGTTTGTTCAGTGACGTCACCGCTCTGCGGTGCTGCTGCAGCGGGCCGTATCGCTCTGAACGCTCCTCAGACGTCAGCTCGGACTGCTGCGGAAACAAACGTTAAACAAACGTCAAAGAAACAACAAGAACTGCAGCTGATCACGAGGACAGGGCTGACACAGAGGAGGAGGTCAGGGTTTGAGGAGGTCAGGGTTTGAGGAGGTCAGGGTTTGAGGAGGTCAGGGTTTGAGGAGGTCAGGGTTTGAGGGGGTCAGGGTTTGAGGGGGTCAGGGTTTGAGGAGGTCAGGGTTTGAGGAGGTCAGGGTTTGAGGAGGTCAGGGTTTGAGGGGTCAGGGTTTAAGGGGGTCAGGGTTTGAGGGGGTTAGGGTTTGAGGGGGTCAGGGTTTGAGGAGGTCAGGGTTTGAGGAGGTCAGGGTTTGAGGGGGTCAGGGTTTGAGGGGGGTCAGGGTTTGAGGGGGGTCAGGGTTTGAGGGGGTCAGGGTTTGAGGGGGTCAGGGTTTGAGGAGGTCAGGGTTTGAGGGGGTCAGGGTTTGAGGTCTCACCTTCTCAGCGTACTCTGATGCGATCTGTTTGATCTCCTCAGACTGGAGTCCGACGATCTGACCCACCGCACTCGCCGTCAGCTTCCCCTGAGCAGAGACAACATGTCACATGATGACCAGTGAGCGATGACCAGTGAGCGATGACCAGTGAGCGGCTCTTACCTCCTCGTTCACCATGGCAGCCATGCTGGTCATCAGAGTTTTGATCCTCATCTGAGAGAGAAAAACATTTTGACTGTTCTGGGTGTTTTATTTTGAAAATCAGCAGGATCTCTACGCCGTCTCCGGCGCTCACCTCCTCCGCCGCCTGCAGGTCTTCCTCCGACACCTCCGCCATCCCAGGAGGCACGGCCTGAGAAGCCTTCTTGTCGTCCACCTGAAAGAGGGACAGCGGACACTGAAGCAGACGTCGGTGCAGACGTGAAGATGATCTGCTGAACGGATCACACACTGACCTTGTCTTGTTTGGACGGTTTGCTGAATCCGTATCGCCTGAAGAGACAGAAAAGTGATCTGTGAGACTGAGTGAGACAAAAAACTGATCTGTGAGACTGAGTGAGACAAAAAACTGATCTGTGAGACTGAGTGAGACAAAAAACTGATCTGTGAGACTGAGTGAGACACAAAGCCATTTTTAAATCCACCATGCCACGTCACAACATCACCACAGTCTGCATCCATCATGCCTGAAACACGTGACGACACACAGGATACTTACAGGAGGAAATCTGACACTCTAGCACAGAGGTGGAGGTGAAGGTGGAGAAACGAGATGTCAGACAGGTGAAGACATGAGATGGACCAAAGACTACAACAGCAGCAAGAGGACTCAACGAGTTCACAGCTGGTTTGAACACACGTCTGATCAGATCACAAGACTGCCTGGACGTAGTCTCTGTGACGTCCCCGCAGACTGTCTAAAACCTGGACGTAGTCTCTGAGACGTCCCCGCAGACTGTCTAAAACCTGGACGTAGTCTCTGAGACGTCCCCACAGACTGTCTAAAACCTGGACGTAGTCTCCGTGACGTCCCCACAGACTGTCTAAAACCTGGACGTAGTCTCTGTGACGTCCCCGCAGACTGTCTAAAACCTGGACGTAGTCTCTGTGACGTCCCCGCAGACTGTCTAAAACCTGGACGTAGTCTCTGTGACGTCCCCGCAGACTGTCTAAAACCTGGACGTAGTCTCTGAGACGTCCCCGCAGACTGTCTAAAACCTGGACGTAGTCTCTGAGACGTCCCCGCAGACTGTCTAAAACCTGGACGTAGTCTCCGTGACGTCCCCACAGACTGTCTAAAACCTGGACGTAGTCTCTGTGACGTCCCCGCAGACTGTCTAAAACCTGGACGTAGTCTCTGTGACGTCCCCGCAGACTGTCTAAAACCTGGACGTAGTCTCTGTGTCGCCCCCGAGACTGTCTAAAACCTGGACGTAGTCTCTGTGACGTCCCCGCAGACTGTCTAAAACCTGGACGTAGTCTCTGTGACGTCCCCGCAGACTGTCTAAAACCTGGACGTAGTCTCTGTGACGTCCCCGCAGACTGTCCGTTGTTTATCTGCACACACAGGTGATCCAGGTGTGATCAGATCAGGACGTGGGTTAAACCAGGTGTGAACGGGCTCAAAGTGTTTATGACACGTTGAAATGTAGAGAGAGGATGTTAAAGATGACGTGAAGTCACCTGACGTGAAGTCACCTGACGTGGTCACCTGACGTGAAGTCACCTGACGTGGTCACCTGACGTGAAGTCACCTGACGTGAAGTCACCTGACGTGAAGTCACCTGACGTGAAGTCACCTGACGTGCCGTCTTACCTGCCGTACTCCAGCAGCGTGGAATGAACTCTGGACTCCTCGTCCAGCAGCTCGCCTGCGTCCCTCTGTCTCCTGTACTTCCTCTGAGGTTTGTACACTTCCTGTAAAAACACTTTGTGTTCAGTTTCAAAATAAAACAACAAATCTTTCATTTTTCAGGCTTTTATTTTGACGGAGTAGGAACTCACCAACACGTCCAGGACGGCGCGCACAGCTTTGTCTTTCCTGTGGAGGAAGTCTTCATCCTGAACAGAGTCACACACGTTTTGTGTTAAACTAAGTTTCGTGTACGTGATGAAGTGGCAGGTAAAACGTCTTCTGACGATCTTTCTGTGTCATGACTCATCTCGAGCTGCTCGTGCATTCAATGAATTACTAATATCCACACTATGAAAGCTGCACAAACGTCTCGACCTCCCACCCAATAAACGCGTGTCCTGTTACCTCGGGCAGGCTGTGGGTCTTGTTGAACTGAGAGATGGAGTAAGCTCTCACGTAGTCGCCCATTTCTTCTCTGGTCTCGATGGCTCGCTTCACCAGCCACTGTCGGGAGACACGACACAAGCAGCCGATCAGATATTCACATGATGAAGTCCAGATCCTGTGTGTGTGTGTGTGTGTGTGTGTGTGTGTGTGTGTGTGTGTGCGTGTGTGCGTGTGTGCGTGTGTGCGTGTGTGCGTGTGTGTGTGCGTGTGTTCTCACCTGTATGACGGGGAAGATGTGGATGAAGTCCAGTCCTTGGATCTGATGCGGCTCCAGGCGATGAGGACACTTCATCTTCGGCAGCACCGACACGATTTTCTCCGTCAGAGCTCTGCGGAGAAACAGAACAAACCGAGAGTCGTCGCTGGTTCGAGTCCGAGCCCGGTGAGGAACAAACAACACTCACATCTTCTGTCCGATGGTCGAGTTTTCTTGGAAGAGAAGATCCACGTCGATGTCAAAGTTACACGTGGTGATGCACCAGGTCATCCCACCGACCACCTGAGGAGGACACGAGCCGATCAGGAAACCTGAACCTCAACTTCAACGAACCAACATGAAGCTGATTAATCTTCATGAATAAAGATTCAGTTCACTGTCTTAAAGGAGGCAGAAAATTAATATATGAGCTGAAATCAAAGAATTGAAACAAAATGATTCATATGAGTCGGATGATTAACGGACTAACGGCTGCAGCTGCTGATGTCGCGTCGTCGGTCGCACCTTATCAAACGGGGACAGTCCTTTGATCCGAGCTCTGAAGTATCCGGCAGCCAGCAGCAGCTCCAGGATCTCTGCCAGCTTGACGCTCTGCTCCTCATCCTCACGGGTTTCCACCTGGGAGCCAAACACACCATCATCATCATCATCATCATCATCATCATCTAACTCTGTGGATACTTGGTACGGTCGAATAGTCAAAAGATCAGCTCCTAAACACTTTTCTTTCGATGGAAAACAGCACGAGGTCAAGGACAGATGTGAAGGAGAGGCGATGAGGACAGACGTGAAGGAGAGGACATGAGGACAGACGTGAAGGAGAGGACATGAGGACAGATGTGAAGGAGAGGACATGAGGACAGATGTAAAGGAGAAGACATGAGGACAGATGTGAAAGAGAGGACATGAGGACAGATGTGAATGAGAGGACATGAGGACAGACGTGAAGGAGAGGACATGAGGACAGATGTGAAGGAGAGGACATGAGGACAGACGTGAATGAGAGGACATGAGGACAGATGTGAAGGAGAGGACATGAGGACAGATGTGAAGGAGAGGACATGAGGACAGATGTGAAGGAGAGGACATGAGGACAGACGTGAATGAGAGGACATGAGGACAGACGTGAAGGAGAGGACATGAGGACAGATGTGAAGGAGAGGACATGAGGACAGATGTGTGGGTCAGTGTGCAGTGTGTGCGGGCCAGTGTGCAGTGTGTGCGGGTCAGTGTGCAGTGTGTGTGGGTCAGTGTGTAGTGTGTGTGGGTCAGTGTGTAGTGTGTGCGGGTCAGTGTGCAGGTCAGTGTGTGGGTCAGTGTGCAGTGTGTGTGGGTCAGTGTGCGGGTCAGTGTGCAGTGTGTGTGGGTCAGTGTGCAGTGTGTGTGGGTCAGTGTGCGGGTCAGTGTGCAGTGTGTGTGGGTCAGTGTGCAGTGTGTGTGGGTCAGTGTGCGGGTCAGTGTGCAGTGTGTGCGGGTCAGTGTGCAGTGTGTGCAGGTCAGTGTGCAGTGTGTGTGGGTCAGTGTGCGGGTCAGTGTGCAGTGTGTGCGGGTCAGTGTGCAGTGTGTGCGGGTCAGTGTGCAGTGTGTGCGGGTCAGTGTGCAGTGTGTGTGGGTCAGTGTGCGGGTCAGTGTGCAGTGTGTGTGGGTCAGTGTGCAGTGTGTGTGGGTCAGTGTGCGGGTCAGTGTGCAGTGTGTGTGGGTCAGTGTGCGGGTCAGTGTGCAGTGTGTGTGGGTCAGTGTGTAGTGTGCAGTGTGTGTGGGTCAGTGTGCAGTGTGTGTGGGTCAGTGTGCGGGTCAGACCGGATCACAAAACAAATAGCCCGGTCCGTCAGGGCAGAATCATTTAGTTTCTGTCTTCTGACCTGAGTGTGACCTCCTGTCTCCTGTGGAGGATCTTTGTGAACAGCTGATCAGGGTGATTAATTAGCTCATTAGGAGCCTGCTCCTCCCTGACAGCAGGAAGCGGAGCAGCTCTGTCTCCATGTTGTATGTTCTCAGCTCAGGTGTGGTCAGGTGTTAAACTTGGTCATGTCAGCTTGTGTTAGCCGTTAGCTCACGGTTAGCCTCACGTTAAATTCGCTTCGGTTCCCGGTAAAACTCCCTCCGTGACGTCACACAGGTGCTTCTTTTTAAAGCCGTGTTCTCACCTGGATCAGGTTTCCTTCCTGGTCGTACTGGGCGCCGATCTTCGAGCCAGCTCTCAGCCTGTGGAACACGGACGCTGCGGCCGCCATGTTGAAGTGTTTGGGATGATGATGACGGGTCACGTGACCGTAACATGTGACACACGCGCGGCAGCGTCACGAGCACTGAGCTCAAACATTGTAGGCTGCACGCATGCGCATTTTTAGAGTATTAAAAACAAACAAATAAGAAGATTAAAACTTTATTACACAAAGTTAAATAAATACACACGTGCATATATCAGCCCTGCAACAATTAATTAATTAATTAGTCACACCTCATGACCTCAATGTGTCTTCTGTGCTGTCCAGTGGAGAAAACATCAGTACTGTGATGGAGCAGTTACACAGGAGGAGAAAACATGATGAAGTATTAAACAGCAATAATAAGTGACCTGTAAAGGAGAAAACACGTGTCAGTGCAGAAGTAACACTTAAAAGTTTCCACTTAATAGTGCCCCAAGGGTGACTTTATAATGGTAAAAACTAGGGCTGTCAATTGATTAGAAAAATTAAAACTAATTAATCACAAAAAAGTAGTTAATCGCGATTAATTTATCAATAAATTCAATAAATAAATATACATAATAATAATAATATAAAAATAAATATCAATAAATTAATAGCATTTTTCTGAGACTGGAGCTTATAATGAATATTTATTCATGTAAAATGATCAAATTAATGTAGAATAAACACAGAGAAAGTTTATTTAAATTCATTCATTTTATTGGCTTCAGGTCACATATGCACAGTGCAAATAGAAAAAAGCCAGAATGAGGAAATATACTGACGAGTGCCACACTCCTGTAGTGTAGAGTGGCCAGGTCCCGTGAAGGTAATTTCAGCAGGAGTTTTGCTTTGAGGTGAAATGTTAAAGTCGTGTTACTTCTGTGGAATTTAAATTCTGCAAACTGTGCAAATCACCTTGTTTATGTCCGACGAGCCGTCGGGCAACTTTTAAAAATGAAATGTTCCCCCTAAAAGTCCTTATCCATCTTTCAGCCATAGACTCTCCTTTAGTTAGGATAGATCATAGACATATATACATAGACTCTCCTTTAGTTAGGATAGATCATAGACATATATACATAGACTCTCCTTTAGTTAGGATAGATCATAGACATATATACATAGACTCTCCTTTAGTTAGGATAGATCATAGACATATATACATAGACTCTCCTTTAGTTAGGATAGATCATAGACATATATACATAGACTCTCCTTTAGTTAGGATAGATCATAGACATATATACATAGACACTCCTTTAGTTAGGATAGATCGTAGACATATATACATAGACTCTCCTTTAGTTAGGATAGATCATAGGCATATATACATAGACTCTCCTTTAGTTAGGATAGATCATAGGCATATATACATAGACTCTCCTTTAGTTAGGATAGATCATAGACATGTATACATAGACTCTCCTTTAGTTAGGATAGATCATAGGCATATATACATAGACTCTCCTTTAGTTAGGATAGATCATAGACATATATACATAGACTCTCCTTTAGTTAGGATAGATCATAGACATATATACATAGACTCTCCTTTAGTTAGGATAGATCATAGACATATATACATAGACTCTCCTTTAGTTAGGATAGATCATAGACATATATACATAGACTCTCCTTTAGTTAGGATAGATCATAGACATATATACATAGACTCTCCTTTAGTTAGGATAGATCATAGACATATATACATAGACTCTCCTTTAGTTAGGATAGATCATAGACATATACACATAGACTCTCCTTAGGATAGATCATAGACATATATACATAGACTCTCCTTTAGTTAGGATAGATCATAGACATATACACATAGACTCTCCTTTAGTTAGGATAGATCATAGACATATATACATAGACTCTCCTTTAGTTAGGATAGATCATAGACATATATACATAGACTCTCCTTTAGTTAGGATAGATCATAGACATATATACATAGACTCTCCTTTAGTTAGGATAGATCATAGACATATATACATAGACTCTCCTTAGGATAGATCATAGACATATATACATAGACTCTCCTTTAGTTAGGATAGATCATAGACATATACACATAGACTCTCCTTTAGTTAGGATAGATGATAGACATATACATAGACTCTCCTTTAGTTAGGATAGATCATAGACATATACATAGACTCTCCTTTAGTTAGGATAGATCATAGACATATATACATAGACTCTCCTTTAGTTAGGATAGATCATAGACATATATACATAGACTCTCCTTTAGTTAGTATAGATCATAGACATATATACATAGACTCTCCTTTAGTTAGGATAGATCATAGACATATACACATAGACTCTCCTTTAGTTAGGATAGATCATAGACATATACACATAGCCTCTCCTTTAGTTAGGATAGATCATAGACATATATACACAGACTCTCCTTTAGTTAGGATAGATCATAGACATATATACATAGACACTCCTTTAGTTAGGATAGATCATAGACATATATACATAGACTCTCCTTTAGTTAGGATAGATCATAGACATATATACATAGACTCTCCTTTAGTTAGGATAGATCATAGACATATACATAGACTCTCCTTTAGTTAGGATAGATCATAGACATATATACATAGACTCTCCTTTAGTTAGGATAGATCATAGACATATATACATAGACTCTCCTTTAGTTAGGATAGATCATAGACATTATACATAGACTCTCCTTTAGTTAGGATAGATCATAGACATATATACATAGACTCTCCTTTAGTTAGGATAGATCATAGACATATATACATAGACTCTCCTTTAGTTAGGATAGATCATAGACATATATACATAGACTCTCCTTAGGATAGATCATAGACATATATAGACTCTCCTTTAGTCAGGATAGATCATAGACATATATACATAGACTCTCCTTTAGTTAGGATAGATCATAGACATATATACATAGACTCTCCTTTAGTTAGGATAGATCATAGACATATATACATAGTCTCTCCTTTAGTTAGGATAGATCATAGACATATATACATAGACTCTCCTTTAGTTAGGATAGATCATAGACATATATACATAGACTCTCCTTAGGATAGATCATAGACATATATACATAGACTCTCCTTTAGTTAGGATAGATCATAGACATATATACATAGACTCTCCTTAGGATAGATCATAGACATATATACATAGACTCTCCTTTAGTTAGGATAGATCATAGACATATACACATAGACTCTCCTTTAGTTAGGATAGATCATAGACATATATACATAGACTCTCCTTTAGTTAGGATAGATCATAGACATATATACATAGACTCTCCTTAGGATAGATCATAGACATATATACATAGACTCTCCTTTAGTTAGGATAGATCATAGACGCCTCATTGAGCAGGTTGGTCCGTTGCTGCGATACGTTAACGTGTCCGCCATATTGGATGTGGCAGATCTGTAAACTAATACAAGCAGGGCCGGTTTTAGCTGTGGGCAATTCACACACACACTGATATATCTGGGAAACAAAGCTCTACTCTGCCACATCCAACATGGCGGCGACGTCGACGAAAATAACATCTGGCTGAGCAGCCAATCAGAGGCTGCCGCTCTGTGGAGGTGCGCGCGCAGAAGCACAACAGACAACCGTCATCAGCGCGCGCCGCACGTGGGAAACGTGGGAAGACGAGCAGAGAAGAAGAAGAAGAGTCTCCACGTGAACATGGCGGCGGTTCAGGAGCCAGAGGTCCAGTTCGCGCAGAGGTTAGCGTCCAACGAGAAGCCCACCCGGACCAAGGCCATGAAGAAGCTGCGGAAGTACATCAACGTCCGGTCAGGTGAGCTAGCACGGAGGCTAGGCTAACACACAGCTAACAGCAGCTCAGACAGACAGACAGAGAGAGAGAGAGAGAGTGTGTGTGTGTGTGTGTGTGTGTGTGTGTGTGTGTGTGTGTGTGTGTGTGTGTGTGTGTGTGTGTGTGTGTGTGTGTGTGTGTGTGTGTTAAATACCTGTTAGCTCGTGCACACGTGTGGAGTTAGCTTGAGCTGTGATGTCACAGGAACATGTGACTCAGTCTCTGACCTCTGACCTCTCCTCAGGTGGGTTCACAGGTGACGAGCTGCTCAAGCTGTGGAAAGGTCTCTTCTACTGCCTGTGGATGCAGGACAAGCCTCTGCTGCAGGTGAGTGGACAGGTGTACGTGATGTCACACGTTGTGTCTGTGCATGTTCACGTGCCGTCATCTGCTTCATCGTCTTCATGGTCCTCCTCAGACAGTCTGAGTCTGAAGCTCGCTGGGTTCGATGTTTCCATCTGAACAGAGTCGCCCGGCCTCAGAGCGTCGATGTGAACTCTGCTGTGATCTGCTCAGACACGACCAGACACGACCTTTAATAAACTCTGAGTCGTGGACTGAGCCGGACTTTGATGCTGCTGCTGTGAATCTGTTGGACTTCTTTGGAGGTTTCATGGAGCATGTTTTGTTCAGTCACCAGATTCATCTCTGTGAGCATCAAACTGTAGCCACAAGCTTCGTTTCCCTCGACTCAGCTCAGCATCGATTTAACGTCGGGTGATTTTCACCCACACGGTTGTTGTCATGTGATCTTCATTGTGTTGCTGCTGCCTGAGTTGTATGTTGGGTCCTTCAGGCTGCTCACTGACGTCATTAATGGTTTGTTGTTTCCCTCCTCACCTGACGTTCGTGATAGAGAGCGCAATCTGATGCAGACAGACTGTGTCTTCACCAGACAAGGCTCACATGTTCCAGGAACAGAGATGTATAAAGTACCGCAGTAAAGGAGTAGAAGTACAAGTGATACATCAAAAAACTGACTTGAGTAGAAGTTGAAGTATTCAAATGTTTTGTACTTAAGTATTGCAAGTAGAAGTATGTAAAAAAAAAATGCTACTCAAGTACTGAAAGTACAAGTACAAGTACTGTTGTTTATATTATTTCAAATATTTATTAAGGCACAACTTCTAATGTTACAGTGTTACAATGTTCATGGTAGAGTTCTGTGATTTCCCATGGTCTGTGAATGCGTCTGAATGAATGCAGAGCGAGGGGGCGGGGCAGCAGGTGAGAGAGCGCACCTGGGTGAGTCAGGTGTGACGTACGGCGCACGAGCGAGGTATGTGAGGCCGGGACTGTTCAGTTGGTTTTTTTGTCGTGGTTCCGGCCGACAGTCACCGAGTCCTGGAACCAAACCGTTCAGCAATAAATGCAGTTTGTTCAATATCGCCTCGTCATTCATCACGTGTCCGGCTGGACGCTACAATAGTAACGAGTAACGACTCAGCACATGAAAAATGTATCCGAGTAAAAGTATTAAACTCATCAAAAATATGTAGTGCAGTAAAAGTGGAAGTTAGGGAAAATAATACTCCAAAAAAGTACAGATACTGCATTTTATTACTTAAGTACTTCAGTTCCACTTCGTTACTTTACATCTCTGACCAGGAATGGCTGGACCAAAGAACAAGTTCTCACCTCCATTATTCTGATCGTCTGATCGTCGCTGATCTGAAGGTGAACAGTTTGAGCTGCACAGGTGGAGGATGCAGTCTGCAGGAGATGATACAGTTTGACCTGCAGGTGGCGCTGAAGGATTTTCCATCAAATCTTAGAGTTGGTCATCAAACCTCCCTCCAGGCATCTGACGATACGTCTGTGTTCATCTCATTCAAGTGCTCCTGTTCGGGTTCATCAGCAGGAACATGAAACGGTTCTGCTGACTTTTCCTGAAGACGAGTCACATGATGAAGAACATTCATAAAGGAACCTCACTGATGAGCTTTGCTGACCCGGATGAAGTTTGTGCAGCTCCCCTTCTTTACTACAGTCCAACAGAACCAAGACTGTGATCTCCTGTTGGTCGATGACAGGTCACGTGATTGAACGTCACTGTTTTCACGAGCTGAGATGAGAAACGGACTTCGGGCCGGACTGTTTATGACCGCTGTACGTCGATCGAGATGATCGAGATGACGGGAGCAGCTCGAGCTGAACTTCAGGATTTTATACAGTCCGGACGTTTTCTTCGATTGCTTACCACTTCAGCTCATTCAAATCGTGACCAATTAAAGTTGAAAGTGTTTGATTGTGCTCAATGTTTTTATTAAAGTAAAATAGTTAAAGTTCCCCTCGTGT